>JAJLVG010000001.1:0-11281 GCA_030564585.1 Martiniozyma abietophila
ATGTCTGCTGAAGGAGTTGCTGAACAGGTTGCTGAATTGAAAGTTGTTGACAAGGTTAACGAGCAAAAAGAAAAGGCCGTTAAAAAGGGAAAGAAGAAAGAATCCGAATCTTCTAGACCTGTATTCCTTGATCCTCAACCAGAGTTTATTGATCATAGAATTGAAATTTTTGAAAAGATTAAAGCTAAAAGAGATATTGAATTTTCTGCTAAAGAAAGAAAACCAATAAAATTAACTTTGAAAGATGGTACTCAAAAGGAAGGTATCTCTTATGAAACTTCTCCAATGGATATTGCTAAAGAAATTGGTAAATCATTCTCAGAAAGACAAGTTATTTCTAAAGTTAATGGTGAATTATGGGATTTAGAAAGACCTTTCGAAGATGATTGTAAATTAGAATTTTTAGATTTTGAAAATCCAGAAGGTAAAGCAGTTTTCTGGCATTCTTCTGCTCATATTTTAGGTGAAGGATGTGAATGTCATTTTGGTGCACATTTATGTTTTGGTCCTCCAACTGAAGATGGATTTTTTTATGATATGGCTATCGATAAAGGTGAAACTGCTGTTTCACAAGCCGATTTTAAAAACATTGAACAAGCATGTCAAAAGGCTATTAAAGACAAACAAAAGTTTGAAAGATTAGTCATGACCAAGGAAGAATTACTAGATATGTTCAGTTACAATAAATACAAACAAACTTTGATTCAATCCAAAATTCCAGATGGTACTTCTTCAACTGTTTACAGATGTGGTCCATTGATTGATTTATGTAGAGGTCCTCATGTTCCTCATACTGGTAGAATTAAGGCTTTTAAAGTCTTAAAAAACTCATCTTCATATTTCTTAGGTGATTCTACTAATGATTCATTACAAAGGGTTTATGGTGTTTCTTTCCCAGATAAAACTGCTATGAAAGATCACATGAAGTTTTTGGAAGAAGCTGCTGCTAGAGATCATAGAAAACTTGGTAGAGAACAAGACTTGTTCTTTTTCAATGAAATGTCACCAGGTTCATGTTTCTGGTTACCACATGGTACTAGAATCTACAATACTTTAGTTTCTATGATGAGAGAACAATATACTTTGAGAGGATATCAAGAAGTTATTACACCAAACATGTATAACTCTAAATTATGGGAAACCTCTGGACATTGGGCCAATTATAAAGAAAATATGTTCACTTTTGAAGTTGAAAAAGAAACTTTTGGTTTGAAGCCAATGAATTGTCCAGGACATTGTTTAATGTTTAAATCTAGAGAAAGATCTTATAGGGAATTACCATGGAGAGTTGCTGATTTTGGTGTCATTCATAGAAATGAATTTTCAGGTGCCTTATCTGGTTTAACTAGAGTTCGTAGATTCCAACAAGATGATGCTCATATTTTCTGTACCCAAGATCAAATTGGTGATGAAATCACTGGTATTTTTGATTTCTTAAAACATGTTTATGGTATTTTTGGTTTTGACTTCAAGATGGAATTATCTACTAGACCTGAAAAATATGTTGGTGATTTAGAAACATGGGAAAATGCTGAACATAAATTAGAAGAAGCATTAAATAAATGGGATGGTAACTGGGAAATTAATGCAGGTGATGGTGCCTTTTATGGTCCAAAGATTGATATTATGATTTCTGATGCTTTGAAAAGATGGCACCAATGTGCTACTATTCAATTAGATTTCCAATTACCAAATAGATTCGAATTGGAATTTAAGGATAAAGATGAGAATAGTGAAGTTGCAAGACCAGTTATGATTCATAGAGCTATTTTAGGCTCTGTTGAAAGAATGGCTGCAATTTTAACTGAACATTTTGCCGGTAAATGGCCTTTCTGGTTATCTCCAAGACAAGTCTTAGTTGTTCCAGTTGGTGTTAAATACTTTGATTATGCTCAATCAGTTCAAAAGAAACTTCATGATGCTGGATTCTACGCAGATGTTGAAGTTTCTGGTAACACTTTACAAAAGAAAGTTAGAACAGGTCAAATTCAAAAGTATAACTTCATCTTTATCGTTGGTGATCAAGAAGAAACTGAACAATCTGTTAACATTAGAAACAGAGATATTCAAGACTTACAAGGTAAAAACGAAGCTGTTAAATTGGATGTTGTTATTGAACAGTTAATCCAATTGAAAGACAGCAAGAGAAATGACAACCAACTTATCTAATCTTATATAAACCGATATTTTACTGCTAATAAATTTAATTTGAAAGATTAATCCAAGTAAAAGTAATTCAAAAGAAGAGTTATTCATCCTAAATTTTTGTAGTAAGTGACATAGTAAAAAGAGATATAATAGAAAAAGCGCAGAGCTCGTGAATCGGACTTAGCGCGATTTTCTCTTCATATAAATATTTACTTACCCCGAATTGATTCAATTATTTGCTCTTCAAAGGCGTTAATCTTTAATAAAAGTTACAAGAATAACAGTTACATTCAAAGTAATGAGATCAACTGGTCTTTTGAAATCTCTTAAGACAGATGTCTTTTTTCTAGAGATGAAACAAAAGCTTTTTCAAGTAAATTCAAAGCGATATCAACCAGTGAAAACATCGACAACTAAATTCCATAGATATACATCAGCTAATATTATACCAACGTATCGAAAAGACCAAATTGTAAAGTTTCACCAGCAGCCAAAACTTCGAAAATCAAATGATAAAGCATGGACGAAAAAAGTTCCGTTATCCATGAAGATAAAACGTAACCAGCTTGACAGCAAGAACTCTCAGGACGAATATACAAACATCAATTGGACAAAAGATTTTGCAACTTCAAATCACAATTTTTCTAGTTCAAAAACTTCTTTGCAAGCCAGATCAGAATTTGATACAATTGTAAAAGAATGGATAGTAACAAATTGGTTAGCAGTTGAGCCAAAAGTTCAAAGACAACCATGTCATTTATTTATCCATGATAAACTTTTATTTGACAATTTTGACATATTTGATTACATTTTTAAAATTTCCACATCTGTTGTTTCTCATGGAGAAAAGAAATTTGACTATGAAGAATGTAGGAAAATATGGAAATCCAATTTGGATCTAGAAGAAGTAAATCTCGATAAAGACAATAGAGTTGCTTTGGAAGCAAAATTTAGAGATATTTTAAAAGATGTTTTCATGCCTTTCGTTAAATCAGATGTTCTAGGAAAAACCAATTTACAAAATTTATTCAAAGATTCAAAGTTTATAAGGAAAGTAATTAAAAAGTTCATTGAAAATGTAAAGTTGAAACTGCCTATTATAGGAAAGATTAAAAATTTAGAAAACTTAAACTCAAAAAATAGATTTTCAATTATTAAAGATCCAGATTTTTCTTTACTACCATCATTTGATTATGAAAAGTTTATCACTAATAAGAACATATCCTTAGGAAAGGATGGTTTGAATAAATTTACTATTTGGAGATACAAGTCTGTATTTGGCAATAAGATCAAAGATTATAACAATTTAGAAAAGTTTAAAAATTTGTTAGAAAAAGGAGGAGGGAATGAAATATTTTTGATATTAACAAATGACAGAGAGAAATCTTTAGAATATTTCCGTTTACTAAAGCTTTTTAAAAAGACTTATCCAACTGTGAAAACAAATGGAAGTGTAATCCTTTTAGAGGAGCATGACGATACATCATTGGTTAATCTTGATTGTAAGTCGTACACAGGAAAAGAAATGTACTATGCAATTGAAAACTTTAACGACATTTACGACATCATGGAGGTTTTATAGGTTATTTATATTTACGTTAATAAGAAACACGACTAATTTGGACATTGTTAGAATTGCCGCCAGGTTCTCAAAATTACAATGGTATGACTGCTATAATCAAAAAAAATTGTTTAATAAACTGTAGAATAAAATACAACAATATTTCAAATATCTAGTTACTGGTTAATACGATGGGATATGGATCGTTAACTTCAGATGATGAAGCAGATGATTTCTTGATTCGTGAAAACGCGATAATTAGATTGACAAACAAGATCTCTCCTACAACCACAACACACTCTTTAAACACAGACGGCAATATAGATATTGATCAATCAATGACAGAAATTGCTCCTGTCAGGTCATATGAAGCTATGGCACATTTACATGAGCCCGAAGACACTCCACACGGAAGACATTTAGGTGTGTTTGGTGTTGTGATGATGATTATTCAAAGAATTATTGGTTCAGGAATATTTGCTGTTTCTTCAATGATTTACAGAGATGTTGGTGGTTCCCCCTTTTTATTTTTTCTTGTTTGGATCATTGCCGGCTACTCGAGTTATGCTGGTATGTCTTGTTTTGGGGAATTGGGATCTATTGTTCCAAGGAGTGGGGGAATGAAAATATTCTTAGAATATACTTATTACAAACCCAAATTAATGATGTCTGTTGTTTTTAACATGTACACAATTATCTTTGGATCGTTAATTGCAAACGTGATTGTTTTTGGTGAGTATTTATTATATTGTCTTGGTTATGATGCTGATCCACAAATTGCTAAAATTGTTGGTTTAGCTTTTTTGGGTTTAACTTGCCTTCTTTTGGGAATTTCAACCAAGCTGGCTATCAAACTACAAAACGTCACTGGTGTTATGAAACTAGCCTTACTTGGTTTTGTTTCATGTACAGGCTTGTATGTTTTATTGCTTCCTACGAGAGTGACAGGAATTCCAAATAATTTTCATTTTGCTGAATTTTTCAAACTCAAAGCAGAAGTTACACTAACTTCGTTTACCTCGGCGTTATTAAAGGCAATATTCTCTTTCAATGGATGGCAAACTACTCATGTTGTTATGAATGAAATTAAAGATCCGGTTCATACCATGAGCGTTGCCGCCCCACTCGCCTTGTTTCTCATCAACCTTTCATATTTTTTAATCAATTTTTCGTATCTAGTTGTTATTCCTTCTGATGAGCTTTTGAATATTGATGAAATGGTTGGTTCTGTTCTTTTTGAAAAACTCTTTGGTATTACAGTTGGAAGAAAAATCCTTACCGGTTTTGTTGCATTTTCGGTTGCTGGTAATATAGTGGTTGTCCTTTATCATATCTCAAGAATGAATCAGGAAATTTTTCGTTCAGGTGTTTTACCATTCAGTAGATTTTTTGCTTCAAATTATCCATTCGGTGCTCCATTGCGTAGTTTAGCTATTCCTTTCATTATTACTTCAATTTTCTTGGTGCTTCCAACTGATGCAAATATTTTCAACTACACAATAAACCTAGAATCATACCCAGCTCAATTTTTTGTTGGGTTAACCTGCTTTGGTGTTTTTATAGTTAGACGTCGCCAACCTAATTTGAATCCTTTAATGAAAGCATCTTGGTTTGATATAATTTTCATGACCATATTTTCCCTTATCATGTTCATTGGACCATTGAACCCATTTAAACATGATAATGAATTTGCTGGGTTACCAAATTATGCTTATCTATCACTATTCATTCTTGGTTTATGTCTCCTCTACTGGTATGTGGTGTTTGTCTTGTTTCCAGGATGGGGGGAGTATGCATTGGTGGAAGAAGAATTGACCCTCGGTGATGGTCTTGTGATAAAACAGTGGAAACATGTGCAAAACGAAAGTTCTTATCAGCAGGTCTGATATCGAAACCTTAAACTATTTAAAAATTTCTACAATTTTATATAAATATTGTAATATAAAATGCATATTTTAAAACTTAGGTACAAATAAACATTTAGAAAAAGTGTGAAGCAATGACACAAATGGGCAATAGTTTAATGGAATTATTTTGTCTTTTCGAAAGATTCACTTGCAAGTCTGATCAGTTCTGGAAGCTCGCCGGTATCTTTACACATCGAGTAAAACTGGGTCTCCTTATTAGATATCAATTTATATGGATGATCATACTCCTTTGCATTTCCTTGATCCAAAACTAAAATTTTATCATAATCAATAATTGTTTTTAATCTGTGGGCAATCGTAAGAATTGTACTATTAGAAAACTCTTGTCTGATTGTTTCTTGGATCTTAGCATCAGTTTCATAGTCAATAGAGGCAGTAGCTTCGTCCAAGAATAAGATTTTCGGGCTCTTTAAAAGAGACCTTGCTAGACAAACAAGTTGGCGTTCACCTTGTGATAAATTACCACCATTTTCTGCAACTTCGTTATCAAGACTCAAAAACTTGTTAACATTTTCTTCGCTTTCTATGTGTTGATTACCATCTGAGTTAAAAATAAGTTGCTGCCCACTTTCAATCTGTAATTTCAAGGTATCAAACTCTTGAATGGAAATCAGGCCCACACGTCTTAATGATTCAAACATTTGTAGGTCAGAATACTCACCAAACATATCCAAATTGGATCTTATGGTACCTGTGAATAGTGTAGGTTCTTGAGGAATAATTGTCAATCCTTTTCTAAGCTTTTCCAACCCAATTTTTCCAATATCAACTCCATCGATAATGATCTTACCTGAATCCGGCTCGATAAATCTGAAGAAACTTGTGATAATTGTTGATTTACCAGCACCTGTTCTACCAACAACACCAACTTTTTCACCTGGTTTAACATGAAAGGAAATGCCTTTAATAACCTGCGGTAAATTCTCAGCGTAACGTAATGCTAAATCCTGAACTTCAATTTCACCATGATCTGGCCATGATGCAGGTGGATCATTTTCAGGAACGAATGCAGGAGGCTCTTGTTTAACTTGATCGATGTATTCCTGAACTCTCTCAACGGCATTAAGATTAATTTCAACATCGGCATAAGCACGTAGTAACCATAAAGCATTGGATGAAAATGACGCAGCAAATGATAATGACATACCAGCCAAACCAGCATCGATACTTCTTGCATATGAAACAGCAAGTGCAGATGAGACCACAACAAGCATTGAACCAATGACTTGAGAGCGGAAAGACATCCATCTATTATTTAACCAAACGTAGAAAAATGGTCGATTATTATTATCAATTTTCTCCATATTTTGAACCAAAAATCTTCTCTCATCACCATATGCTCTGATAGTGGTAACACCAACTAACGTTTCGGTAAATTGTTGATTGATAGGTGATCTAGTAATGGCTTCGAATCTTTTTAATTCTCTTGACAAAGTTAAGTATAAAACACCCACATAAGTAAAGCCTAGGCACATAATAATACCAAAGATCAAGAAAGCAGGAGTGATAAATGTAATCAAAATAATTGTGGATAAACAATTCACAGCACAAATAACAAGAGCCTCAGCATATGGTGCTAATTCTTGATCAATACCTTCAATATCTTTTGAAAAACGGTTAATGATACGGCCAATTGGAGTCGAATCAAAAAAACGCACTTCAGCTCTTAAAACCCTCATAAGTAGTATCTTAAAAATCTTTCTAGAAACATTGAGTCCACCAAAATAGGAAACAATGATTCTTATGGAACCTAACAAGGAATAAAGTAGCCCAATTAAAGAATAAATAATAATGTAATACAATGACGAGTGGATAGCAGACAAGCTCGAAACGTCAATACTGAATCTTGTAGTAAAAATTGGTTTGTGCCATTCAATAGACTTTAAAAAATTCATACTGTAATTAGTAATTAAAGAAGTTGTTCCTCTAATTGACGTAATTGAGCTTGGTTGAAGAACCATTGTAATACCAGCTCTATCATTTTCAGCCATTGACCAAACACGTAACCACCAAGATTGATAAATATTGACACCTTGAGTTGCAATGAAAACAAATCCCAATGACAACCATATGAATTTGTTACCAAATAAAGTAATATATGTTTTGTAGACGTTCCATGAAACAGATCCTTCTGCCTTTGTTTCTTCGCTGACCAATTTGCCTGATCTATCAACCTTTGTGTCATCTTCATTTACTTCAAGTTCAATTTCATCTGCATTTCTATCCGATGCAAGAGCTGCAATAGTATGGTTTAAGATATCAGAGTGTTCACCTTCAGAAATTGGAGTGTTTAGCTCTTGTAAATTCATAACAGACGCAGATCTTGATTGCAAGACACTAGAAGTAGTTTCATCATCGAATGCGTCGTCATCGACCAACATTTCAACTCCACCTTGATGTTTAATTCTACCATTATCCATAACAATAACAAAGTCAGCTTCTTTGATAGTCAACGACACATTATGTGAAACCAAAATACATGTACGATCTTTCATCAAAGCACCTGTTATACATTGATCATAAATATGAACAGATGTGTGTGAATCGACTGCTGATAGACAATCATCTAGCAAGACATGAGCAGCATTAGAGTATAAAGCTCTAGCAAGAGAAATACGTTGTTTTTGACCTCCTGATAAAGTAATACCTTTTTCACCAATTTCAGTTTGATCACCAGCAGCCAAAATTTCAAGATCACGTTCCAAACCACAAGCCTTGATAACCTCGGTATAACGGCTTTCATCAAATGGAGTAGCAAATAAAATATTGTCTTTGATAGTACCATTTAATAACCATGCAGTTTGAGAGCAATAAGCCACTGATTCCGTTAGACCAGTAACAGGGTCAGCGACAAGATCATCTCTTGGAGTAATACCGGGTAGAAAAACTTTACCACTTTCAAGATTCATTTCACCTAATAAAGCTAATAGTAAAGAACTCTTACCTGAACCAGTAGGTCCGATAATAACATTCAATTTACCTCTACTGAATGAGATATTAAGGTCTCTCAATTTAAAATCACCCTTTTTACCATTACCCCAAGCAAATGTTGCATTTTGAAACCCGATATCAGGAGATAAGGAGTCTCTGAGAATGCTTAATTGTTCATATTTAAGACTCTCAGGTTCTTCTAAGAAATTTTCAATTCTATCTAAAGAAACTTTGGATTGAATGACAAAAGAAAGCATATCGGCAAATTGATCTAATGGGGTTCTCAATAAATTGAAAAGGGATAAAGAAGTAAATGCAATTGGAGTGGTTAAAGGTTTACCTTCAACGATAGTGTAACAATAAAATGCCACCAAGCAAACTGCTGTTGGAGTGATAAACCAAAGGAATGATGCAAACACCCATGTGACACATCTTTTGATTAAAAATTTCAATTCTTCATTTCTGATATCTAAAATAATTTCAGCAAATTTAGATTCCCAAGCAAAATATTTGACAATTCTAATATTTTGAAATGTTTCATTTAACTTTTGGATTCTTTTATCGGTAACTTTTAGCATGTCCTTTTGATACTTCCCTAAAAGCATACTCATTTTATAATTCAAAGGCATCATAACAATAATAGCAAGTGTACCAACAAGAGCAGCCCAACCAAGCAAACTATATAAAATAGAGATTGCAATAATGGTCATGACAAATGAATTAACAAAATAATGAAGATAGCCACATATTTCAGAAACTTTAAAAGAATCGACTGCAATTAAGTTGATAATGGATCCCATATCTTTCGGCTTGTTATCTTCATCTTTTTCACTTGCTGGTAAATCATTTGAAGATGAGTTATTTTCACCAGTTTCAGCCTCAAGTTCTTTATCTTCATTTTCAGAGATTTTATCTGATTCAGTTAATCTTCTTCTTAAAGCCTTAGCATAAACTTCACCGATTAGAATAGCTCTCATTCTAGTGCAAATTCTTCTACCCAAAAATAATCCACGACCTGATAAAGCCGCGGTTACAGGTGAAGAAAAGAGCATGAGGATAACGAAAAGCCAAGCAAGACTTGCCGACTCTGTATCTGGAGATTCAACATATTCTAGAATATTTTTCAAAAGCAAAGAAGGAAAAAACATTAAGACGGCTTCCAAAGATGTCATCACGGATTGATAGAAGAATAACTTTCGAAATTGATAAAATAAGTTAAATGAGAATCTAGCATGTTTTCTTGTACGATGGAACTTAAGTAAAACTGGATAAGCATTATCTTCAAATTTCAAACTCCAAATATCCTTCATAGTAATTGAAACATGCCTAGCTTTTTTAATCATAGGGCCCATCCAACCAAAACTAACAATATTGAAAAAGCAAGATTTTGGTTCAGGCGCATACGTTATTCCATCTTGTAAATATAATATGACTGGTCTATCAGAGAATTCATCTAAACCTTGAACTGTTGAAAGAATTATATTACTTGCAAATTCAAAATAGTAAAATAATCCAACATTACTATTTTCAACATTTCCGAGAAAAGCAGATCTAGCAAGGAAAAAAGTGATACAAAGATAAATCCAGTTCATGTTAAATGTGTGATACCATAAATCTGGAGCACTATTAGAGATTCCAGATGATGAAAACCAAAACCTAATTGAGGTTAATATTAACATGTAAGACCAAAAAGCCAAATGAATCAATGGTTGCAAGGGGGATTTCCATTCTTTGTATAAGGAAGAGATAAAAAATGGAAGAATACATAAGATAGTTTGTAATAAGATTAAAACTAACTGAAATGCAAGAAATAAACGTTCCTTAAAAGATCTGAAAACCGTTTTGATATAACCTAATGGTGTCCCATCTTGGTGAACAGGTGTCACATAACGAATATCAAAATGTTTATCGGGAATAGTATTCTTTGAATTAGCAAATTCCGATTCTTCAGCAGAGTCTGTCCTATTAGAACATAGCAATGGTTCTGCCTCAGAAGAGACTTTTAATTGAATGACAGACTCTTCTTTACTCGAGAGTAAATAGGAACCTATAAATAAAAGCGAAGTTGTTAAAATCAACAAAGGGGCGACTTTCTCTAACAAGAAGTGACGACCACATTTTGAAAAATCATCTATATGCCATATAGTCTCGCATGTTATGTTCGACATGGCTAGATAAAGATACTAATGTTTGTTATGTTTTATTTCTACTTTATAAAAGCAAAAAATGAAACACCACAAAGTTTTAAATAGTAAGGAAGATGAAGAAAAATTAATTTTCAATTATCCCTCAAAATAAATTTAATTTATTAACGAAAATTCAATTTATTAACGAAAAGGAGCCACAGAACACAAATTGAGACTTGGAATTGTTTTGTAGAAAAGCAATATGCGGAAGGGGTTTACTATCTTTTAGTTTTATCTTTTAACAGATTCAATCACTAAGTTTTTATATAATCAACTAGAATGTACACCATCACCTTTATTCGTCGTTCTTGTTCTTGGAACCTCTCAACAAACCAGTTCTTCTTGCAGCAATCAAACCAGCCTTTTGACCAGCAACTGCACCTCTAGACATAGTAGAAGCTTTACCAATATGTTGATGGTTACCACCACCATGAGGATGGTCAACTGGATTCATAGCCACACCTCTAGTCTTAGGCCAAGAGTTTCTCTTGACTTTGTACTTGTGGAATGCTCTACCAGCCTTTAAC
>JAJLVG010000001.1:11550-169930 GCA_030564585.1 Martiniozyma abietophila
TTTTTTTTTTTTTTTTTTTTTTTACTCTTATTACTTTTTTTTTTGAATCTTTTCATAAATTACTACTTAATCTTTTATCATCGGAAAGTAAATAAAATTACACATGAGTTAATTAGAATTAATTAAATGTTATATTAAATTATAATTTTTCTTTTAAAGCTTCACAAATATTACCTAATTTTATAACAGCAATTGCAGCTGGATATTCATATGGACATGTAAATAAAGCAGAATATGATCCATTTATACTATGAATGAATAATCTAAATTTATCAAATTTATAAACTTGCCAATTTAATTTATTTGTCTCATTATTATTAATAGATAAATATAATGTCCATTCTTTAATTGCTAATAATGCAATTATATTAAGATTATCCTTTGGATTTACATTTGCATTTATATAATCTGTACCATTCATATCATTTAATTGATTAATTTCTTTTTGAATTTCATTGATATTAGTTTCTGTTGATGATGATGAATAATTATTATTATTATTATTATTATTTAATGCTGTTGAAGATGATGATGGTGGTGGTGGTGTTGTTCTTATTGTTGTTGCCAATGTCGTTGTTATATCTGTTATAGTTGTTGTAGATTGTTGAAATCCATAATTATTACGAGCTGGTTTATCATATCCAGAATGTTCATTTATTGTTTGTTTATCATTAATTAAATTATTTAATGATTTTGAAATATATGAAATTAATGGTGTTTGAGTTTCAAGTGATATCAATGATATAGAAATTGGTTGAACATTTGTAAGTTCTGGAATAGGTTCTAAAGCTCGTGATAAAATTGGTTCTAAAACAGATGATTGTAACATAATAGTTTAGTTCTTTCTATCTTCTTCAATTATACTTCAATTTATAAAATGAAAACAAACTCAAAAAAAAAGTGATGAAATAAGAAAAACCTTGAATAAAATAATTTACAACACAATGAAAGTGTCGTGGTACAACATATAACTGTGTGATATACAAAAAGAGGAAAATTTGAAAAAGAAGAAAAAAAAAGGAGACGAAAAAAAAGCGACGCGTCTTGGAAAAACAACTTTTTAGCAGGACATAGAAAAGAGGAATAAAAGGAACACACAAGGTTAACTGTGTAAGGTCCAATTCGGGTCTAAAGTACTATCATGAACGAACAGCAATCAATAAAGACACGTGTGCAGATGCAGATACAATCAACAACACAAATACAGTTAGAACAGCAACAGCAACAGCAACAACAACAACAACAACAGCAACAGCAACAACAACAACAACAGGTAGAAAGAACACCACTTAAAGATCGTTCTCGTCAATTCCTTAATTCAAATACCAATCAGCATTCTCAATTTGTTCAACCAAAAGGAAATTTGAAGAGACAACTTTCTCAATCAAATATTAATCATGATATAAAACGACAATCACTGAAATTAGATAAAATTATTATCCCAACGGTTACTCATTCTGCTAAACTGTCACCACCAGAAAATCAGATTCAATTGCTGGGAACTTCTACTCCAAAAAAGGATGGTAGTTTACCATTTCTGACTGGAAATATAACCAGTAATACTTTTACTACTACTACTAATATTAATAATGACCAAGAACAAGAACAACAATCACTATCAGAAGTCACAAATCAAAAGAAATTAATTACTCGTAAACCACAAAATGATCAAAGTTATAAAATTCAAGGTAAAGAACTGTCAAAATGGCAACAAACTTGGAGATCTATATTGCCACTACAACATGTTTATTTTGAGCATGATGATCCAAATGATAAAGAAAGACAAAGGGCAATGTTATCCCTGAAAAATGTTGGTGTTACTATTGAACCTTTTTTTGATGAAAATATTACAATAATCGTTTCAAAAAGACCTTATAATAAAGATATAAATTATCCTGTTGGTGATATATTTAGAATAGTTTCAAAAAAACAAATAAAAGTTTGGAGTATTGAAAAAGTTTTTAGATTCATGTCTCATTTAGGAGAATCAATTCCTGATTTAAAACAAAACGATGAACAGCTTAGTAGTTTACTTCAAAATGAAAGAATATTTGGTACCAATGATCGTGATCATGATGTCAAACGTGATGACGTTATATACTTTATTGGCTCATTTTTATATGTTTGGGATTTGACTCAAAAGACTAGACCAGTTGCTATACGAGAATGGAAAGATAAACATGAAATTACAAGAATTAAAAAAAGTACAAATGGTAAAAGTATATTTGTTGAAGATTCGAAACCAAGTTCATTTGCAAGTATGTTAAAAAGACATAAACGTCGTCTACAGAATATTGATGAATGCTTCGAATATAGGCAACAACTTATTAATGCATGTTATGGTGAACATAAAAATCTTAGACAACCGACATTTGATGAAAGATGTACCTTTAGTAGAAACTGGTTAAATGCATATTATAATAAATTTCCAGAGGATCATCCTGATATTAAATATAAAGATCCAGATCATGATTCAAGTATAATGGAAATAGATCCTCCCAAAACACAAACTTTATTAGAAAGTAATAATAAAAAATTTGGTATCATTCCAAATGAGGTTGATGTTATTAAGCAATCTGAGAATGATAAAAAGAATGAGATCATCAACAATACGGATCGAATTAATGTTGAATTGATTCAAGATTCAAATTATATGAATACTACAAAATTTGATTTACCTGTTTTGCCAACACCACCTGCTCAAGTCAAACGAGAAAATAGTATTTTTGGTACAGGCACACCTTCTATCATTCCTGGACAAAATCGTCATTCTCTTACTTTGACAAAGAATGTTTCAAATTCGAATATGAATTTAAACAATGGAGGTTCTGCAATGGCAAGTGGTGCAAGTGGTGCAACAAATAATACAACAACTACCACACAAGCAAATGGAAATCTGTTATGTGAATATGGTGAAATCATTGCCTCTGGTGTTGCACAATCAGGAAGTAATGCAATTGCTGGAAATGGTTATAATTATTCAACTCATCAAAATAAAGTAGATTCTGTGAATGTTGGAAATGGGTTAGGTCCAAGTAGAGCATCAGTTTTAAATAAACATTTAATGAGTGAATCAAGACGTACCATGGTATTCAGTAGAAAATCAGAATCAGTTAAAACTAATAATAAGGCCGATGAGGCTAATACCAATAATAACAATGATAATAATAACGATGTTTTCTTTAGAGGAGCTCAAATTAAACATACATTGTTAGAAGATGATACAAGCATCATGGAATCAAATATTAATACAGAAAATAAATTATCCAAAGATTTAAAAATCAAAGTTAGCTACCAAGAAAATGTATCTACCCATGTTTTCAATACAACATCTCAAAGTGTTGAAAATAAAACTTCAAAAAGATTATGGGATGTTATGAAAGAAAACATTATTAATGGGAAAGCTGATGGTGAAAACAAACAAACGGAATCAAATTCAAATCCGAAAGGAAAATCAAAAATAGTTACCAAACCTACTCCTCCGAAAAAGGAGAAACGTAAGAATGAAATGAAACCTGGTTATTGTGAAAATTGTCGTATTAAATATTCTGATTTTGACGAACATGTTGTTTCAGAAACGCATAGACAATTTGCTACCAATACGAGGAACTTTTTGGAAATTGATAACCTTATTAAAGATGTTCAAATGAGAAGGTTGATCGATTGAATTGAAATGATTTTTTCTTGTTGCTTTATCAATGAATCTTTATCTTAAGATTTAATATCATTTTCAGATAGTTCATTATCTCTTTCTTTTGCATAAATTTCTTTATTGTATTGTATATACCTAACATATAAGCATATTACTAATTTAATGATAATTAGCTTTTCTCATTAGCTAACTAAATGAGCATTTTTAATTTTTACTTTTTTTAGTACGTAAAAAAAAATAAGAAAGAAAAAAGCAAACTTATTTCTTTCTTTTCCCATTAACTTTGAAACCAATAAAAAAGGTGTCTACAACAAACTCAAATTTAAGAATGTTGTATGATTCAGATGATGAATTGAATAATTCAAAAATAACAAAAACAGGAGCACTTCTTGGCTATGTTGATGTTCCAATTACAGCAAATGATCAACCATTTCCAACAGATTCATTTATTGGTTCTTATCCGAGACCACTTGATGAAAGATCTCCAATACCAAAGAATTTACTTCATTGTAAGAATTGTAATAAACTTATGAAACTACTTGTTCAATGTTCTGCAGATTTACCTGATACTTGGTATGATCGTATTATTTATGTTTTAACATGTACTGAATCAGAATGTAGAAGGAAAGATGGTTCAATTAGATGTATCAGAGGTGAAAGGAGAGACAAAAAAATAATGGAAGAAAGAAAGAATTCATATGAAGAACAAATTAAGAAAGAAGAAGATTTGAAAAAGGAAAATTTACGTAAAGAACAAGAAAGGAAAGAAAAGTTAACAGGCTTATTTGGTAAAAATCCAACATCTACAGATCCTTTTGCATCGAAATCACCTTCAGAAAAATCCACTGCTAATCCATTTGGATCATCTTCAAACCCATTTGGTGCATCTTCAAACCCATTTGATTTAAAAAAGATTGATACCGAATTACCATTAGCGCAGGAAAAAGAAATAGTAAATAAGATAACCAAAGAAGGATATGCAGAAGCTACAAAAGAGGTTAAAGTTTCAAAAGAGACAGAAGAAATAACTCATGTAATTCTTCCTGAGTTTCCTGGTTATATTGTTTATTTTGAACAAGAGATTCTTGATCCAAAGAAACAGTATGTCATTCCTCTTCCTGATAATATCCAAATCAAAGATAATGGAACAGTTTTGGATGATAACGCTTCAATCCATTCAGCTTCTTCATCTAATTTACCAAAAATCAACCCTGAAAAGACGAAAGAAAATGAAGAAATTGCAAAAATGGTTGATGATCAAGCATTTCAAAATTTTAGTCGTGTAATTTCATATAGCACATCTCAAATTATTCGTTATGAGCTTAATGGACAACCACTTTTATACAGCTCTGCTGATAAAATTAGTAAGATATTTTATGATGAAAAAGGAAGATTCAAAGAATCATCCAAATGGAACATTCCAGCTCCAGCGTATAACTTAAGCGGTTCCAGAAGATTTGAGTTACAGTTAATGCCAAAGATGATCATTGATTTAGAAGATGATCCAAGCATTGATATTCTCCGAGACGGTATGGAATGGGGTACAATCATTGTGGCCACTGATACAGATGATTTTGTTCCACTGAATTGGATAGATGAACATGGTGTAGTCTATGTTGAAGAATGGTGCGGTGTTCAATGGGAGGAAGTCAAACATTACATTTAAGAATTATATATAAATAGAATTTACTGCTCATATTTTCCTTCCTATAGTATCAATCCCCGAAAATTTATTTTAATTAGTAATTGTAGCCAAAAATCAGGGTAATTATTCAATTTTCCCGGGGTTTGATAATTGTGTATAAATAAAATTGATCAATCATTATTTTGGCAAGTTAGATAGTCATCTTAGCACTACATGTTCATTAATTTCATATAGTTTAATAGAGGAGATTTTGAAACCATGTTCACGCCTATAGAATCATCTCTAGGAGCTGTCCTTATTCAATGCGCCACATCATCGTATATGAAGCTCGAAGGAAGGGTCATCGGATTTTCATCAATAATATATAATTGCGTTTTCAAACCATCTATTCATTCTGTTTCAATTGTTTCAGGTATGTTATTATCTACACAATTCATTAAATATATTATGCCTGATTTTATTTCAGTTGTTTCAACTCCTATACAAAATGGATTATTTTCATATGGCAGTTCAATGAATTATGTTTTAGCTGGATTATTAGTTGGAATTGGTACAAGCTCTGGCTGTGGTTGTACTTCTGGCCATATGTTAAGTGGATTGAGTAGATTAAGATGGAGATCGTTTATTGCTACGTGCGTTTTTTTTTCAACTGGTGTTTTAACCAATTACCTTGTTGGTAATGACAAGATGGTTCAATGTGGTGATCTCCCATGTTATATTCCAGACTCAACATTTGATAATTTTAAAAATAATAAAACAGTATGCTTTGGATTATTAATATTTGGATTGTTCTGGTCTTATAGAGCATTACCATATATTGGTGAATGGTCTAAAAGACAATGTAACGAAACTAAAAATATTATTAGAGGATTAACAGGTATCAGTTCTGGATTTTTATTTGGTTGTGGATTATTTATTGCAGGTATGTGTGATGCCACAAAAGTCAGTGGATTTTTATCAATGTTTAACATTTCTAAATTTGATCCATCATTGGCAATGATTCCTTTATTTTGTATAATTCCAAATATCATCTTATGGAAGAAATGGATTCCAAAGAGTAATATTGAAGTTGAATTATCCAATGGAAAAGAATTGAGACCAATCATTGAAGAAAAGTTTGATTTAAATTTCAATGATAAAACAGATATTCGTTTCTTAGTTGGAAATGCCATCTTTGGTATTGGATGGGGACTTGCTGGTATTTGTCCTGGTCCTGGAATTCTCGGAGTTTTTACCCATGGTGTTGGTAGTCCATATATGTGGTGGATGGTATCATTCTTTATAGGATCTTACATAGACAAGCATCTATAACGCTATGCCTATTCTAACTCAATTTTATTAATAGTAATGTGATCGGAGATAATGAGCAATAATCCATGCGCCACATATTTTCTTCTTAATTAGGAAAATGTTTGAACACGTTTTTTTTCCACACAACAACTGGGAAGATGAAATTTTCAGATTTCGTTTTCTTTCTCTCTTTCTTCTCATGTTGATGTTGCGTGTTTTTATAATTGTAAACATACATATTCTTTAAGAAATATATCTGTTACTTAAAAGATTTCTACTCTTTGGTAATATATTTTTCAACAAATCTATTTATTTTTATTTGTCTTTAATTACTGCTAAAAATTCCTTTACTTGTGCCGGTTGTGTCTCCCTTTTTCTACTGATATTCAAAATAAAATGTCTTCTCCTGCCGAATTACTTGCTCAAAAGCATGCGAACTCTTCACCTGTTGTTGAATCTTCTCCAACCCCTGAACTTGAATCAACAACTACTGCTTCCTCAGTTGAACCAGTTTTAGCTGCTCCTGCTGAAGAAATTATTAAAAAATCAAAAAAGCTGAATCTTAATGACGAAACTACTTTCCCTACTTTAGGATCTTCATCTAGTAAGACCAATATTGCATCATGGGGATCTAGTAATAATGGTGCATGGGCTTCTGGACCATCTGCAGTTAATTCTTCAGGTTCTTCTACTAGCTCATTTAAACCAGCAGTTAAATCATCTTCTACTCAACTAACTTTTATTATTGATGATGCTCAACAAAAATTTATCAGTAATGAAGAAAGATTCAAGATTTTAGCTTCCATTAAATCAA
This sequence comes from Martiniozyma abietophila, assembly GCA_030564585.1. Taxonomy (NCBI): domain Eukaryota; kingdom Fungi; phylum Ascomycota; class Pichiomycetes; order Pichiales; family Pichiaceae; genus Martiniozyma; species Martiniozyma abietophila. The sequence goes on from JAJLVG010000001.1 coordinate 18,952, forward strand.
CTTTTACTGTTAAAATTGAATCAACTTATTCTTCTGCAACTAAAAAGAGAACTTTTTTACTGAGTGGTAATAATGCTTCTGTTCAACAAGCTAGAAAGCAAGTTATTAAACAGTTGACAAAACCAACTGAAATTGAATTTTTTGTTCCTTCTAAATTAAGATCAACTATTATTGGTTCTAGAGGAAAAACATTGAATCCAATCATTCAATCAACTGGAGTTAGAATTGATATTCAAAAGCAAGATGAAATTGAAGAAAATGATGATTCAAAGCCTTTAACTGAAGATGAAGAATTATTTGGTCAATCCTTGAAAGTTAATATTACTGGTGATATTGAAGGATGTGAAGATGCTAAAAACAAGATCTTGGCTATTGTTGATGAAAATACAAAAAATTTATCTGTTAAGATTCCAACTAATCCAGAATTTAGTGTTTTTGCTGCTGTTGAATTATCAAATATGACTTTCCCTGAATCTGTTAGTGTTACTGAACCATCAAGAAATGCAAGATTTATTTATATTGCTGGTCCAAGAAAAGAACTTATTCAAGCAAGATTTGAAATCAAAGAATTGTTAGAATCATTGGAAAAGAATATTCATGTTGAACAAAAGAGCGTTCCTAAACAATTGCATAGTTTTATTAAACCTGAAGCTTTATTATCTGAAACATCTGTTTTGGTTTCTATTCCAGATGAGGATGATAACTCATCTTTGATTACATTCACTGGATTACCAGCCAATATTCCAAATGCTGTTGCCGCTGCTAAGCGTATGACTTCTGAAAGTATTATTGACATTTTAGATTTAGCTAAATCTCACGGAGGTAATTTTGAACATGCTAAAAATCTTTGTGCTTTCTTCAAGTATTCTAAATATTTTGAAGCATTGAGTAATGAATATGATATCAATGTATTTGGTCCATCTTATAAATCTCTTAATGATAACAATGTTAAAACTGCAGATATCAAATTTACTTGTGAAAGGGAAAAGAAAGATATTTTGAAACAAGCTAGAAAGGATGTTGTTGATTATGTTAACAAAATCACTCCAAATTTGGTTAGAAGTATTAATGACATTGAATCATTCTTTTTCAATAAATTAGATTCATCTGTTGCTATTGATGAAAATGTTGCTATCATTCCTTTGGGTACTCTTGCTGGCGTTGGTAATACTTTGTTACTCGTTTGTCAAGTCAAGGATGATGAGTTTTTACCATCTGCTGACGAAGTCAATTCAAGACTAGATTCTGTTAATGAATCTCTTAATAAAATCAGAGAACTTTCTTTACAATTGGTTACTGAAACTATTTCACTTTCATCTGAAGATCAAAAACATTTAGAAGGTAACTCCTTAAAAGTCTTATTGAATAAATTTGAAAATAATGCAACTGAAATTAAGTTACATCAAAATGCTGATGGATTTTCTGATGATGAAATAATTTTAAGAGGTTATAAAACTGAAATTCCAAAAGTGATTGAAAGTATTAATCAATTAATTGATGATATAAAGAATTATGAAGAAGCTTCAAAATATAATGTTATTGTTCAACTTCCATCAAAATTTTTATCAAGATTTATTGGTCAAAAAGGTTCTCATTTAAATGAATTGAAAGATGAATTTAATGTTAAAATTGATGTTCTTACTAATGAAGAAGATAAACTTGAAGAAGCTGATATTAAATTAACAGGTTTGAAATCAAATGTTGATGAGCTTTCTAAAAAGATTAGTCAATTAAGTAAAAAATGGTTAGATGAAAAGACTGTTGTTTTGAATGTTGATCCTAAATTCCATAGAAAATTGATTGGTCCTAATGGTGTTTATATCAATAAACTTCAAGATAGATATAACGTCAAAATTCAATTTCCACATCAATCTTCAACTAATAAAAATGAAGTAATTGTTAGAGGGCCATCAAAAGGTGTTAATAAAGTTGAAGAAGAAATTAAAAGTTTATTAGATTATGAAAAAGAAAATGGTTTTAACGAAGTTATTGAAATTTCCAGATCTGCACTTGGATCTGTTATTGGTAAAAAAGGTGAAACTTTGAATGATATTTCTGTTGAATGTGGTGTTGAAATTCAAGTTCAAGATAAGAAAGAAGAATCTGATGAAGAAAATGCCAGATTAAGCATTACCGGTTCTAAAAGTTCTATTTCTGAAGCTAAAAAGCAAATTAAAGGTATTGAATCTCGTATTGTAAACCATGGAGTTGAATCAATTGAAGTTGATCCAAAATGGTATGGTAATCTTATTGGTCCAAGTGGTTTGACTAGAAGAGAAATCATTCTTAAAGCAGGTGGTGATGAACAAGATAGAGATTTTAGAAGATTATTACAATTCCCTGCAGCAGGTTCAGGTTCTAAAACAATTACATGTGAAGGTAATAAGGAAATCATTTCTAAAATTATTACACAAATTGAAGAATTAGTTAAAGATTTTGAAGATGTTACCGAAGAATCAGTTTCTGTTCCAAAAAATCAACATAAACTTCTTGTTGGTTCTGGTGGTTCTGTTAGAAGAAACCTTGAAAATGATTTTAAAGTTAGAATCAAATTACCATTACGTGAATCTGAAAGTGAAGATGTTATTGTTAAAGGTAAAGCAGAAAATGTTGAAAAGGCAATCAAAAAGATTCAAGAACTTATTTCTGGCAAAAAATAAATAAATATAAACCAGACGACGACGAATAGAATTGTATAATAAAATTTACCATTTAATAAACTAATTTGTTTATATTTTTCATTGCTTTAGTAATCCATACAGTTTATATAATGTGATATATATTACATTTACTGGCAATTGTCTCATATTTTTTTTTGTTTTTGATTACCCTTGGTTTTGATTGGCTCATCGGGCGTGACCTTCTCTGTTATCTATTCTCGTATTTTCGTGTGTTGTAAAAAAAAATTAAATTGTGTGATCCGCTTACGTAACTATCGTTATTGAGTTTTGTTCATCGATGGAAGTAAGATTGGAAAGATGGTGGAATTTTAATTTACTTTTAAAGAAAAGCCACGAAAACTGAAACAAGACTATTGATATAGTATAAACAGAAGAAAATATGGACCTTGAAAACGAATTAGAAGTATTTAAGAAGAAAAATGCACCAGCATTAGTTGGTTCATCACTTCGTGATTCTACTGACAACCTTGTCCTTTCCGACAATTCTAGAGCATCATCAAAGTTAAGGAGACCTATCATTAAAAAAATGGAATCGAAAGTGTCTGTAACAACTGTTGACGAACTTCGTCAAGAAGGTGGATTAATTGCAGATGATGAATTATTAGATACTGTTTTAGATGGCAGCGGTCATCTCAAAGATGATGTGTTATCTGATGATTTGAAAATCCCTTCTCATATTTCAAAGAATACCGTTGTTGATCCTGAAGTTAATAGGGAAGAAGATATTATTGATGATGGTAATACTGTTACTATCTTAGGGGGTGCTGCGGATGATTATTTAGCACCAGCAGGCGGTAGTTCAAGTAATTTCAAATACCCTTTGAAAAAGAAGGCAGGTGCCAAAACATCCCTTGATGAAAATCCTGTTATTGTTGAACCAGAAAAGGTTAGAGGAGTTGATGAAATTATTGAAGAAGTTAATAAAGGTGAATTTAAAAAGAAAAACAATTCTGATCTTGCTACAAAACTTGCAAATACAATGGCTGATATTCAAACTTTAGAATTTGATGAACCAGAAATTCCTGATAGATCTGTTGAAAATGATTCTGAATTTACTGCTCCTGCAGCAATGAGAGAAGGATCTCGATCTAGATTATTAGAAGAACAAAGATCAAGATCAAGATCTAGAAATAGTAAATCATTAGCTAGAGAAGGTTTTGGTACTTTTCAACCTCATTTAGCAAGAGGTGATTCTTACCATGGTGGATTGAATGATGAAAATATTCATCATCCTGTTAGTTCAACTCATAACTCATCTCCATTAACAGAAACTAATTATGATTCTGAAAGAAAGCCTAGACATGATCCAGGTGCCTCTCCATATATTTCCAATGCTTCATCTTTACAGTATTTAAGATCAATTTCAAGATCACGTTCTAGAGCTGCAAATGATAGAAGAACTCTTGGAAATGAAATTATTGAAGAAGAAGAATTAAAACAGAATGGTGCATTAGCTAATGACAATGAACAAAGTTCATTAGCTCCAGGTTATGAAGAAGCTGTAGAAAAGGCAATGTCATTTATTGAAAGTAGTCATACTGTTAAAGATGGAAATAAAATTATTGGTAATTCCCAACAAGATACTGCTTATAATTTGAAAAATTCTTTGGCAGATGTTACAGAAGAAGATGAAGCGAGGAATCGTCCAGTGAATACCGAAGATTTGTTAGATCAGCTTGCTAACAATGCTAAAGAACTTATGCTGGATGAAGATGAAGATGAAGATGAAGATGAAGATGAAGATGAAGATGAAGATGACAATAACGAAAAAAATGATGATAAACACGATGAAGAAGACAAAGATGAAGAAGACGAAGAAGAAGAAGAAGGTGATAAAAAGAAAGAAGAATTGAAGGAAAATGATGAAAACGAAGAGTCTTTACAAAAAGAAGGTCTAGATGAAGAAGACTTAAAAGAAAATGATGATTTGAATAACTTGAAAGAAGAAGAAGAAGAGGCAGAAGAGGAAGAGTTGAAAGATAGCAATGATCAGGACAAGTTGGAAGCGAAAGAGAGAGAAGTAAAAGAAACATTTAATGGAAAGAACGACAAGTCTCATGTCTTTGCTTCTTCTGCACCTGTTTTTGTTTCAAGTAACAGTACTTCTGATGATTTTGATAATTCACTTGATCCCTCAGAAGATGAAAATAAAGACGAAGTTGAAAATGTATTAAATAATAATGTTGAAACTGAACAAAATAGTGAAGAAATTGATACTGTTTCTGAAGCTGATAATAGTGCAGAAGATAAACCATCTGAAACAAATGACTTAAAAAAAGTTAATAATACTGATTCAAAAGAAGAAGGTAAAAGCGAAGAAATTGATCATGATGTTTTAGAATTCAAGGAAACTGAAGAAGAAGAAGATGAAAATGACGCACAGTCTGTTGATGTCAAATCTTCCCAAGATAATATTATTCAAAAGTCTCTTGAAGAAAAAGAGAAAGTAGAAGATGATGATAGCGAGGAAGAAGAAGGAGAAGAAGGAGAAGAAGGAGAAGAAGACGAAATTAGTGCAGAAGTTGAAACTCATATAACTGAGGATGAAAAGGAGCTTAATGTTTCTCAAAGTAATCAAGATGAAGTATTAAAAGAAGAGACTGTTGAAGGTGATGCCGTTGCTTTTGAAGCCACACCAGTTGAAGACTCCAATGATGTGAACGATGAAGTTATTGAAGATTCTAATGATGTGAATGATGAAGTTATTGAAGACTCTAATAATGTTGCAATTTTAGTTTCTAATGAAAAATCAATTCCAAAAGAAATCATTGAAAATGATGACGATTTAGAAGCTTTAATTTTAGAAGCATCTAAAGAACAAGAACAAAAACAGGCAACTAATTCTAAATCAGGAATTGATGGTTCAGTTTTTGTTCCAAAAGCAGGTAAAATGACATTTGAGGATGAACCAGTTTATTTGTATACTTCATTAGCAGGTGGATTCCACGTTCATACACGTACAAATAGGTTGATTACAATTTTAACTGCGAATAGGATTAAGTATACAGTTAAAGATTTGGGTACTGATGAAGAAGCGAAGAATGTTTGGAGACGTTATTGTGGGGGGAAAGCATTACCTGGTATTGTTAGAGGTAAAGATGATTATATTGGAAATTACCAGGATATTGAGGATGCAAATGAAGATTATGCTGTTAGATCCTTAATTTATGAATCATATTAAAATAAGATAAAATTAATTAGATTCATAATGTGTTTATTTTACTTTTAGTATATACTGTTTTTTATGATTTAGAAACTGATACTTTTTATAAGCTTTAATAAAATGGCTTTTATAACGATTACTTGTCTCTCTCTCTCTCCTTTATTAATTTCAAAACGCGGTATAAGTGAGATGGCTCATATATTATTTTAATAAAAGTTATCATATTCTTTTTTTGGAATAAACTGTCGATAAGTAATTGTTAATTCATTTATAATGAGTATGAATAATGAAAGAATATTTAAATTAATTGATTACTTACCACAAGGTTCAAAGTACGTTTATTACCAATACTTTTTTTTTCAAACAATCAATTTCATATTTTTTTTTTCAGGTTTTCTTTATTATTAACATTTGAATTTAAATTGAATAATTAATGATAATTGTGTAGTATTTCAAATAATATTAAAATTTGTCTTGAAACAGTATTACAAATGGTTGAAAATGGTTTAAAAGCAGGGAATAAAATTATAATTATATTAAATTTATCAACAACAACAACAACAAAGTTATTAAAAGCAATTAAAATTGAATTTCCAACAATTGATTATAAAAAGAATCAAAAATTTTCAATTTATTTAAAGATAATGAAATTAATTTTAATTCAAATTCAATTAGGTAAAAATATAAGTAAAAGGCAATTATTTTATCAAGATATTTCATTATTTAAAAATCAAAATATTGTAAATAAATGTATTGATCATTTTTCAAATTGTTTTAAAGTTTCAATTGAAGAAATTGGAATAAATGCATCTCAAAAGGGGTTAATATTTGAAAATTTTATATTTAAAGTTAAAGATTATTTAAATATTGAATTTAATAAACAAAGAGGTATAAATTTAATACCTTTATTCCCTTTGAATACAAAAATTGAAGATGTTTCAATTGAATTTAATAAATCAGTATTACCAAAATGTATTGTTATTATTGAAAAGGATGCAATATTCTTTTCTGTTACAAAATTGTATAATAATAATCATCAACAACAAAATATTATTACTAACGATAATATTATTAATAATGAAATTGATGAGAAAGGTATTACTGATAGAAAAGAAGGAAAAGAAAAAGAAAAAGAAAAGAAAATACATAATAATAGTGGTAAAATTGAAAATGAGGAGGAAGAGGCTGGAGATGAGGAGGAGGTTATATATATTACCGGGAAAGGGTTTCCCGATCGGTTAACAAAATTATTTGTTCATTTATTGAGTGAATATTTACCAAGTGTTCCAGTTTTATGTTATATGGATGCAGATATTTATGGTTTAATGATAGCTAGAGAATATAAGAATAAGACTGTTCGATTTAATGATAATGTACCAGTTTGTAAAAGGTTACAATTTTGTGGTGCATTCATATTCGGAAAAACAAAGGGTTCATCGTCGGATAAAAAAATTTGTTTACAAAAGAATAATGCGGCTGGTCATGAAAATAATGTTATTCGTAGCCCTTTAACAACAATTAAGGATGACCGTGTTTTTGCATTAACTGAAGGATTATTAAAGAATGTACCAATTGAATTAGATGAATTTTGGTTTCATATACGTCGTGAAGCCCAAAGGATGTTATTTTTAAGAGTTAATAGAGAATTGAGCACACGTGACATGTTTTAATTCGGACTAACTTTTAAATTATTATAGTAAAAGCAGATAGCGCCCGGTTCGGTTTAAATTTTCCGCTTTCAGCTAAAATAATTAAAAAAAGCTGAAAAAATAATTTTTGCGTGTGTTCTGTGCTTTTTCATTTTATTTTTTTCGTTTTTCTTTTTCTTCTATTGTTTATGACTAAATATATATTTCCTTTATTTTCCTTTTCCTGCTTTGCCTCTCTGTTCTTTCTTGCACGAGCTTTTACTTTTCCACTTTAAAGAACAACTATTGACCAAACTGGTTAGCAAAAAAACCATTTAAAATTCAAAAATGACAATTCATCGACATTCTTTACCAACATCGCCCTCACCGATGGGGCTTTCTCGTTGTGGTAGTGGAGAAACAACTTTATTATCTCTGAAAAAGCATAATAGTAGTTCATTATCTTCAGTTCAATATTCTTCTTCTTCATTACATTCTACATTTTCTAATTTTACAGCAACTCCTGATTATTCCCCAATGTTAATATCAAAAGAAGTTGGTCATTTATTAAAAATTGATGATATGGAATTAGATGAAACAAATCAAATTATAAATGATGATGACTTTTTAACTATTTCAAATCCATTATCAAGTCCTCGAAGTTCAAAATATTTATTACCTTCTAAAATTGATACATTTGAACTGACATCTGATTCAGAAATTGATGATGATGATGATGATGATGAAAAAAAATTTAATAATAATAATACCCACGTGCTTGATCATGAAAATATTTCATGTATAAATTTACATAGAGTTCAAACTAATAGTGATGAATGTGGTCAATGTTCAGGAATTAAAAATTTAAATTCAATTGATTTTAATGATCCTTCATGGGATTTTAATACAAAATGGGCAATTGTTTTAATTGGTTTACCTGCTTGTGGTAAATCTTCAGTTATTAGACATTTAATAAATTTTATTAAAAATAAAACAAATTCCAAAATTCGTATGGAATCATTTAATGCTGGTGATATTAGAAGAAAATATGAATTTGAAAATAAAAGTAAATTTGATTTTAATTTAAAAAATTCAAATTCAAAAGCAATTAGAGATTCTTATGCTTTTGAAGCTTTAAATAATTTAATTGATAAATTATCAAATGATTCAATTGATATTGGTATCTTTGATGCAACAAATACAACTCAAGAAAGAAGAAAATCTGTTTTTAATAGAATTAAATTAATTTCTTCAAAAAAAAATGTTAAAATTAATCCAATTTTATTTGAAGTTAAATGTCAAAATAGAGCTTTAAGAAGGTTTAATATTGAACAAAAATCTAATAATAAAGATTATTGTATGATTCCAAAAGAAGAAGCTATCATTGATTTCCTTCAAAGAATTGAAAAATATGAATCTGTTTATGAAAAAGTTACATTAAATGAAATTAAAACTCTTGGAGTTAAATATTTTGCAATTAGTAATGTTGGTGATACAATTTATTATGATTGTGGACTTAAACATCATGATTCAACTCGTCATACTGATATGTACTTCAAAAATATTACTTTAAACCTTATTTATGAATTTTTAATGTCTTACAGAACTGAATATGCATTACCTTATCTTGAAAAAGTTCATGAATTTTATAGTGAAGGATTTTATCAACCAGTTAATACACCATTTTCAAATCCTGTTTCTTCTCCTGATTTACTTTCTGCTTCCCAAATTTCTGTTACACCTACAAAGGTTAAACAAGATACCTTAAAATCATCAAATGAATTTCAAACTCCTTTAAATAGACCAATCATAAGTTCAATACCCATTTTAAAAGTTTTATCATCTTCAAGAATTTCTCCTCATAAAAATATAAATAAACAATTTTCTTAAAAATACCAATTTTTTTTTTTGGTTTCAAAATACTTGCTTTCTCCCTGCCCACCCTTCTTCTCTTTTATTTCTTTTATGTATACCTACATATATATATATATATCTTCTTTTTTGTTCTCATTTATTTTACATCTATATACCCCCATAATTTATGATTTAATGTCTTCGTTATTTTTATTTTTATTTTTATACTAATTATTACTATTATTATCAAATTCATTTTCAGTAACAATTGTTATTATATAATTTTATACACCAAATCCTGGAATACTAAACCCTGGTAAATCAGTTTCCTTATCCTTTTCTTCCTCATTTAAATTAGACGTTCCTAATGGCTTTTCACTCCATGGTTCTCCTGAATAAGCATTATCTTTAAATGCTATTGGATCACTTGGTCTTGAACGACACCAAAAACGCATAGATTTATCTGCTCCGGCAGTACAAAGCATATGACCTAATGGATGATATTCCATTGTATAAATAGCCTTTTCATGAGCATGTGGAATAATATGCCATGCTTTTGAAACATTAGTAGCTTTATTATCTGATGAAAATGTAATTGAATTTTTATTTAATTCTGGATTTAATATATTTTGATCAATTGATTTTTGAATATTATAATGAACAATTGAACCATCATAACTACCAACTGTTAAAATTGTTGAATGAGTTGGATGCCATGAAATTGATGAAAGATCAGAATCATTTTCACTTCGAATAATAACAACAGGTTTCATCATTCTAATATCAAAAATTTTTGTTGAATGATCTCTTGAACATGCTGCTAATAATTTTTGATTACCTGTCTTTTGAAAAACTGTTTTTGTAACTGTATGCTTAAAATCATGTAAAGTTGTAATACATGAACCATCCCTTGGATCCCATAATTTAACTAAATTATCTTTAGATCCAGAAACAATTAAACCCATTGATCCATGCCAATCACAACTTTTAACATCCCAATGATGACCTTTTAAAACATTTTCTTCCTTTGCTGTATTAAAATCCCAAACTTTTAATTGTTGATCATCTGAACAACTCACAAATTTCCCATCAGTTGGAGAAAATTTTAAATCTTGAACAGCATTTGTATGAGCTTTACCTAAAATATTAACATTATTAAAATTTGGTTGCCAATATTTGATACAACCTGCTTGATCACCACTAATTAACCAATCCCCATTATGTGAATACTCTAATGTAAAAATAGGTGAATCATGAGCCTGCATGATCGATTCAAAATTAAAGGTGAGTCCATTCCAAACAGTAAATTCACCAGAATATGAACTGACTAAAACTCTTCTTGCATCTGGTGTCCATTTAATTGCATGGATTGCATGTCTTGATTTATTTGTTGAAACATGAACAAACTTTGTAGGAACATCAACAATATCTGGAGCTCTCTCTTCTGGAAATGGTAATGTTCCTAAATATGATGTATCAGGTCTTACCGTCCCAATGTGTTGATGTTTCCTACGACGACCATAAACGTTTTTCTCAATAAAATGTCGTCCAAGTGGAGTGAAATAATCAACTGTTCTTCTATGTGCCTTTTTATCAAGCTCCTCTTGTGCTTCCCTTGAAAGTACTGACATCAAAAAACTCTTCCCTTTGTTGTTTAATTCCAATAAAATTGAAATTGTTGACAGCTATAGTCTAAAAATGCTTCACATAGAAACGAAAATGTGAGAGAGAGATCGAAAAAAAAGCGTTTTGAAGAAAAAAGAAAGAAAAAAAAATCTTCAAATGAATCTGAAAAATCATTAAAAAAAGACAAATTGTTAATGACTGAATATGATTTGAAGCCTTTAGAACACATGGGTCCCACTTGTGGACTCAGAATTCTTGATAATGAATATGCTTTGGTTGGTCAAGGACCTTCTTTGACGTTATTTAATTACATTACCGGTTCTAAGGAATTTTCAAGAATAATTTTTCAAAGAAATAAAATTCATAATATTGAATTATTTAAAACAGAAGATGAAATATTGATTGCAGTGTCAGGTGGAAGATCTTTGTCAGTGTTTTCATTGAAACAATTCACAAATCTTGATTTTGAATTACCAGAATTTGGTGTTGGTGATTGGATCTTCCATTGTTTATTTTCTTCAAGTCATGAACTACATGTATTGACTGCTCATAATTTAGTCCATTCCATTTCTGTTTTGGATTCAAAAATGACTCTTCAAAGTACGAAACATTGTGACTGGAAATCTATCCTCTATTCCGGAACTTTACATCTTGATCCAATTTCTAATAAAATAACAATTTTAGCTGGTACTGTTATGAACGGTATTATCATTTGGGATTTAGAAACATCTGAAATAAAACATGTTTTAACTCAGCATGAAGGTTCGATTTTTTATGTTATTTCTTCTCCTGATGGAAGATATTTAGCTTCATGCTCAGATGATCGTTCAATTAAGATTTGGAATACTGAAACTGGTGAACTTTTAGCAAATGGTTGGGGTCATGGTTCCAGAATTTGGGGTTTGTCAATATACAATGTCAATGAAAAAGGATTTTCTATCTTTAGTGCTAGTGAAGATTGTACGGCTCGTGTTTGGACATTTGTTGATGGTGAAGATAATTTGATAGAAGAGAGAGTTATTTTAGGACACACAGGAAGACATGTCTGGAGTGTAGATGTCTGTGATGACACAAAAGTTGGTATTACAGGGGGCGCTGATGGTAAAGTTTTAGTTTCAGATTTAGATCCAAGCTCACGAGATGGTTATCGGGGTAAAAAATGGGAACTAACTGACATTTCAAATGAATCTAATATAAAAATGATTAAAAATGAAATTGTTAAAGAATATTTTGATTTTGGTTATGGCTTATTTGGTATCACTTCTGTTGGGAACGTATTAGTTTTGAAAAATTATCAAACATGGGAATATTTGTATAAAGATGATCATTTTTCGAACTTTTCAATTGTAAAAGGGTATGAGACTGAACCAATTGTAATTTTAGGTAACAAATCAGGTAAGGTAATTATCATAAAATTTGATGAACAATGTAACATTAAGACCAAAGTGGAATTGGATGTTTCAGTTTCATTGAAAATGTTAGGAAACATTTTAGTTCATGAATCAAATGGTAAAATATTTGTTTTATTTGAATCACCAAACCCAAAAGATCCAATGTTATATCAACAAATTGATACTGAATCATTAATTATATTATCAAGCAAAGAACTTATTAAGCCAGATAGTAAAATTATTTTAAGCTCATTAGAATATGATGATAACAAAGGTTTACTTATTTGCGGATGTAGATTTGCTACTCTGATGATTTATAAAATATTTGAATCAAATGAATCAATATCAACTCTCAAAAACGTTATTAAAGGAGACACAATTTCATCTCTTAAAATTATATCAAATCTGAAGGATTGCGTATTGTATATTACAAGCAAAGATAGTAGTTATTATTTAATCAAATTGAATCATGATCTTCTTCCTGAATTCTTGCATAGTAGTAAGATTCAAAAAGGATTTTTAGAAGGCATTATTTGTTTACCAAGCGGTGATATTTTACTTTACGGATTTAAATCAGACTACTTTTTTGTTTGGAATGAGACTAAGCAATATGAAATTATGAGAGAATTATGTGGAGGTCCTCATAGACGTTGGTCCTTCAAGTATTGGATTGAAAATGATCTCCTGAGATACAGGTTTATTTATACTAGAGCATCCGAAGTTCAAATTATTCAAAAAGGTATTCCCTACTCAAAAGAAATATTATCGACAGGGTTACATGGTAGGGAAATTAGGGATATTTGCATTTTGAATGTAATGGGTAAACCTGATGAGAAAATTGTTATTACTGGTTCGGAAGATACTACACTCAAAATTTCAACGTTAAGGTCTGATGGTTCATTAAAATTAGATTGGACATATAGAGAGCATGTTGCTGGTTTACAGTCCATACATTCTGTTAATGATAATTTTATCATGTCTTCGTCAGCAAGAGAAGAACTTTTCATTTGGAAAGTTCAAGTGTATGATAACAAAAAGTGTCTGACATTGTATGCCAAAATTCCTCCTGCCCATGAAAATCCTGATTTGAGAATAATGAATTTTGACTCTTTAGAAGTGTTTGATAATGATTCGAACTCTATTGGATTTGTACTTGTTTCAGTTTATTCCGATTCAAATATTAAACTTTGGTATTTTGATTATCAAAACAAAAAGTTTGAATTACTTGCTGATGATTTCTATCAAAGATGTTGTATTTTCCATTCAAAATTTATTATTCTTGAAGAAAAAATATTTTTACTGATTGGTTCAACAAATGGTCATGTTACTATCTATGATATCAATGAATTACTTCAAAATAATTTCCAACTTGTTAAAAATAAATTAATAATGAATAATATTGAAGAAGTTATCGTGGAAAAACTTGATCAAATTTTAGTGAACCAACCAATTCATCAATCATCTATAAAAGCCCTTGAATTGATTCAATATAATTCAAATTTTATAATCTTAGTTACTGGTGGTGATGATAATGCATTAGTTTTGAGTAAGATTGAAAATATCGGAGATACCATTAATGTTGAAATGAAATCATTTCAACCATCTGCAGCTTCATCTACAATTACTTCCATTAAAAAAGTAGATAACTCTCATGTCATCGTTGGAGCAGTGGATCAAAGTTTAAAACTTTGGAAAATTCACTTGGATTCTGAATCTAAATCTGACGATTTCGAATTAATAAATATTCAAAAGAAGTACACGACAGTTGCTGATACAGGATGTACTGAAATTGCAGAATTCAACGATGGTAATAAATTGGCACTAATTGGAGGTGCTGGATTTTCTACATGGAAATTATAGTATATAAAAATTGTCATAATTTAAATTTAATAATAATATAATAAAATAGAATACAAATATAAAAGAAAACTATAATTTATAGTAATATTTAGTTCTATAAAATATATGTATTAACTGAAATAGTAGAACTGAAGTAATGTGTTATTAGTCTGGTCGATAGGGAATTTTAATGTCAGACATTTTATGGACAGGAAGTAGTAAAAAAATGTGAAAGAAATCAAGGTTTAAGCTTGTTTTTGTTTATGTTTTGGATTAGCTTTACATAAAACATAAACTCTACCTTTTCTTCTGGCAATATAACAATGTGAACAAAACTTCTTAACTGCGGTTCTGATTTTGTATGATCTCGAAGTATTCAACATCGAGAGCATTGTATGTGAAGATGTTTGCTTAAATGTGGAGTGGGAAACAGCTTGTGAAATATATCCCATCTTCTGAAGACCAATCTTGAAGTTACTAAATGTCATGTTGTAGATTCGTGTAAGTTCCTTGTGATATACCTTTCAAGCAGAGTCAACGAGAGCAGAAAGTGACAAAAATTTTTTTTTTCCTTTTGAATCCAAACGCGTCCATTTTGTGTATGTTGTTTTTTGGTGTAATTATAATAAGTTAACATTTACAACATTCATATCCAAATATGGACAATTGGACTAAGGTATGCATTGAAAGACTACTATAATTTGCTTTCGTTTTGTCTTTTACTTTTTATGAATCATTTTTAATGTGTTCTTACTCTCATCTTTTCCTAATATAGTTCATTTCTGATAACTAACATCTAGATACTATTTATTAAGATAAATCAAGTAACTGCTATAAGGTATCCCAGAAATGAGGTACCTCCACAAATTGATACAAATGATGGAATTTCTTTTATTAAATTTGATGATTCGCATGATCTTTTATGGGTTGGGGATAAAAGAGGTTACATTACATCTTACCATGGAAGATCATTACAACTATACACATCATGTAGAGCTCATGAATCTGCAGTGCTTAAAATACTGAATCATAAAAAAGGACTGGTTTCTTTGGCTTCAAGTAGTGTTCGAATGGGAAAACCTGAAGGTATAACTTTTTTTAACATCGACTTTAACACCAGTAAATTGAGATCAATGACTTACACAAGTAATACTCAAACAGAATTACTTGTAGGTGGTGAAGCTGATTCAACTGGATTTAAAATTTACAAAGTTGATACAATTCATCAGAAAATATCTGGTTATATTTCATACAAACATGATATCTTACAT
Source organism: Martiniozyma abietophila (assembly GCA_030564585.1). Classification (NCBI taxonomy): domain Eukaryota; kingdom Fungi; phylum Ascomycota; class Pichiomycetes; order Pichiales; family Pichiaceae; genus Martiniozyma; species Martiniozyma abietophila. Next base: position 34,405 of record JAJLVG010000001.1, read on the forward strand.
TTGGATAGTAATCTCAAATACGTCATAATTGGTAGAATGGATGGTATAATAGACATTTTAGATCCAAAGACAGAATCCATTGTTAAATCATTTAATCCAATATCATCCGGATTATTTCATATGTCTGTGAAAGATAACAGCCTTCTAACTACATCATATTCAGTGAAGTCTGGACCGGGAAAAAAGCAACAACTTTTACCAGTTTTTGATGCTTGGGTTTCGTCTTATGATTTAAATACATTGACAATTGGACCTCCAATCCCTTTTCCAGTAGGTGCAGCTTATGTTTTACATCATCCAGTTCTTCCTCATTCGATTCTAATTTCTACAGTTTCAGGTGATAATATGACATTTATAGATACGATCAATCCTTCAAATTTGAAATTTTATCAATCAGACATGCCTTCATATATAACATCAATTGATATTTCATCATCAGGGGATTTTATGGCTTTCACAGATCCAATACAAAATATAAACCTTTGGACAAGAGATTTCAACAATACCAAAACATTTGCAATAATTGATCAGGTTCTTACATTCCCAACAATAGTTAATGAAAGAATTCCAGCAAATTCTCGAATTGTTAGAAAAGACTCACCGTTAAACTCCGTTAAACTACCCCCATATAATAAAACTTTGTCATCTGTTTGGCCATCAGAAATGAAATTTAAAACTGGAAGATTACCCAATCTTGTTGATCCCGAAATTTTAAGAAGCGCTGAAACAACACCATCAGGATTTATAATTTCAAAATATGATAAAGATCGCTTTGGTCCAAGGGAAGCTGCTATATCCTATTTCAATATCAAAAATAAAAAACTGTCAGATGTCAATACTCCAAAATTTATTAGTGAGAAAGAAGATCACCAAGACTATTATAATGTTTTAGAAGATGCTTTACATACACATGAATATAAAGAAAAGGAACCTATTACAGAAGAATTTGCTTTTATATTTGATTCCAAATCTATCAATGGTGATGTTCCAAATGCTTTGAAAAAACATGATATCTCTTACAGTAAATTTGGTGTGGATGATTTTGATTTTGATTTCTACAACAGAACGGATTATTCTGGACTTGAAATTAACTCAGGTATATCCATAATGAATCCATTGATTCAATTATATCGATTTATTCCTTCTATATTCAATTATGCAATTGAGTCACTTGCCGAAGATTCCACACAAGAGGTTAATATGTTGATGGAATTTGGGTACTTGTTTGATATGTTAGAAAAAGCTAAAGGTCGACATTGCTCAGCTTCAAACTTTCAAAAACTATTCTCATATTTACCTGAAGCTCAAAGTTTTGGTTTAGTTGGCGATAAGGTTGTTTCTAGAGATGATTACAAACAAAGAAAACTTATTCAAACATTTAATAGATTCATTTTGAGACAGTTATCTCAAGATGAGTGCAAACTATATAATACAGAACTACCATTGAAATTAGATACAATCACAGGGGTTGTAACAGTTACTACTATATTTTCAAATTTTTGCACTCTTTCTCAAAAAAGGCAGGGTATTTATCAGACCATAGAATTAAATTCAAGACCGATAGGATCTCTAGGAACAACTGACATGACTATTTTGAATTATATGGAATCCTCAATGAATAGACATATACAACAACATATAAAATGCGAAAATTGTATGATGGAACATCCTGTTCACGCATCATTACAAATAAGCATGTTATCGCCAGTAATTGTCCTAAATATTGACTTGAATAATTTTTTATTAAATGAAATTAGAACACAGAAGAAATGGCTTGTTCCACAATTTTATTCATCATCTGCTATCATGGATCTTCCTGTTTTACGTGAAAATATTATTGGCAGTATGTCTGGCAATCCAAAGAAATACGAGCTAATGGGATTTATTGCTCAAATAACAAATAAAAGAAATGAATCACATTTAGTTACTTATTCTAAAATTAAAAATGATAAAAATGATCCCGGCTCATGGTATTTATTCAACGATTTCTTAGTAATTAAGGTTACCGAGGAAGAAGTTCTAGATATGACTTCATGGTGGAAGAAACCAGTTGTGGTAATATATAAATGTGTTGATGCTGAAAATGAATACCATTCTGATGGTTATATGTCACATTTGAATGACAGCATTTTATACAAAGATTATTTTTCAAGGGGTACTAGAGAAGGGAAAATGATTGAGTATAAGCTACTTACTGGGCAAGAAGCACCTACACCAGGATCATTAGTGGCCCTTGATGCGGAGTTTGTTGAGCTTGCACCACCTGAATTTGAAATTACCAACTCTTTAAAGAAAAGATTAACTCGCCCACCCAAATTATCTGTTGGTAGAATTTCAGTTTTGAGAGGTGAAGGTCCAAACGAAGGTGAATGTTTTATTGACGATTATATTGAAACAATAGAACCTGTTCATGATTATATCACATCATTTTCAGGTCTTGAACCTGGTGATTTAGATCCAAGCATTTCAAACAAGAGTTTAGTAACCCTCCAAACTGCTTACCGTAAGATTTGGTTGCTATTAAATTTTGGTTGTGTTTTTATTGGTCATTCTTTAATTGGAGATTTTCGAATGATCAACATTCATGTTCCTCCATCACAAGTTCGTGATACAGCGATTTGCTATTATATCAAAACAGAGAAAAGAAAATTGGGTTTGAAGTTTCTTGTTTTCCATGTCTTACATGATGAAGTTCAAAAAGGAAACCATGACTCAATTGAAGATGCGAAATCTGCGTTAAGCCTATACAAGAAATATTTAGAGTTGAAAAGAACTGGAACTTTGGAGGATATGCTCAAAAGCTTATACATTGAAGGTCAGATGACTGGATTTAGAGTTCCAAAAAGTGCAAACAGCGTTGATACTTCATTACTAAAAAAATGAGATGTGTAGTTTTAGTTAAGCATTGTTTATTATTATAAACTGTATATTTAATAACATTATGAAAATAAAATAGGTAGTACAAAAATTTGCAGATAGTGTACAGCAATATAAATTTAAAATAAATTGAATTAAAGTCTCTATTAACATAACTAAATGTGAAAATTCATCAAATCTGTTCCACCATTTTTAATTTTCTCCAGTTGAGATCTAGTTGTTGGCTGAGTTGCTTGATTTGCGTTAGTACTCGTATTTAAATTACTTTTGACTCCATTTCGGGTTTTAGATGTGTAACCTTGATTATTATTATTATTATTATTATTATTATTAGCATACGATAGCCTATCTTGTGCTTGTTGTGATTCATGATTGGCATTAATAACATGGGAACCGAATGTCCTTTGCCCCATTTGAAAAGGGTTTGCATCGATTGTTTTATTTTCAAGTAATCCATTTGAAGGTATTTGTTCCCTTGGTAACGGAACTCGATTGGAATTATCAAATGATGAAGCTGGAGGTAATTGAATAGTTGAATGACTCAAATTTTTGGTTCCATAAAATGATGAAACATTTTTCTTCCACATTTTATTCACTAATTCATTATAGTCAGATATATCAGTCTGAAAAAATGAGTCAGTAGGCTTGTTGGTGGATTTGATACTTTTACTAACACTTGAATTTGACACAGCCAATGAACGACTTAAACTTTCAGTAATTTTAGTATTAGCTATAGCTGATGCAATATTATTTTTCATACTTTTTATCACTTTTATATTGTCACCAATTTCTTCCACCCTTTTGAGTGAACCAACAACTGGGTTTCCAGTACGACGAATATGCATATATGATCTACTCATTTCTTCATATTTGAATCTTGTTAAAGTGTTTAGTATTAGAGAAGTATTTTCCAAAGATTGAGCTTCTGAATCATTCAAAGTGGCAACATTTTCTCTTTGAAGCCAAAGTTTTTGTTGAGTTCTTGAAGATAGTTCTGGTTGAGTCTGTGTCAAAAAAGAGCTCAAATCTAATTCAGTATCCTTTTGTTTCACATTATTTGATCCATCAGATCTAGATGATGCAAAAGATTTATGTTCGACCGGTGGAGCTTGATTAAAATTTAAATTAGAATGATCAGGAGCCTTAAATGATAAATAAGATGATTCACGTTGCAAGTTTTGAAATGATTTGTGAGGCTGAACTTGTCTTGATAATTGTGCCATACTTGGTGAGTTAATTTTCTGATTCGATCTGATATTTTTTGAAGTTGGAGATGGAACTTGAGCATATTCATTAATTATATTAGTCATATTTAATGCAGAATGTTGAAATATCATTGAACTTTCAGAGAAGTTAGAATGTTGTAATGAAGCTTGTGAATTATTTGTAAACTGTTGGCTATTAAAAGAATTATTATTTTCTTCAGTATCAATTTTCATGACTTGTCCCGTTGATTGCGATAAGAATGTATCTGGATGGTACATTTTCTGCTGGCTTTTATTATTCGATTGACTATCATTATTATAAATCATAGAAGCTGAATTATTGTTGTTATCATCTGAAGTGGTAATTGTTTGTAAACGCGGTATATCATCAACTTGTTTAACATCTGATAGGGTTTTATCAACGCTTTTATTTGTAATTTGAGGCTGAAGAGGATTATTATTAATATTTAAATTGATATCACTTATTTGCTGATTAATATCTTTTAAGCTTGGCCTTTGGTGATTATTTTCTTCTTTATCAACTTCTGATTCTTCCTCTGTTTCATTTCCTAAATCAACACTTATCTCACGGTATCGACTACCATCTACACTACTTTCATTGTTGTTAGTTCCATATTCACTTTCAGTTTCAGTTTCAATATCACTTTTAGGATCAACATGGTTATCACTAACAACATACTGGATATTATCATTTACATTTTCAGCTTGATTAACCTGGTTTATTTTTTCTGTGTTTTGATCGGCAATTAAAAGTTTTGGACTTGATGAATCTGATTTGTTTTCAAGTGAAAGATTTTGTTCTTTTAACAGTTGCGTTTCATTTTTAGCATTAAGATTCGAAATTAATTCTGTTTGTGAATCTAACAATATCGGTGGTTCTGCTTGTATATGATTTATTAAATCTGGTTGCGTTTTTGTTTGCTGTGGTATTAATTCTAATTCATGAACTTCTTTTTGATTTGTGGAATCATCATTTGAATCAACACTTTCAAATTCATTTACTTCACACACTGAACCTTTCTGAATTTTATTATCCATATTAATAGATTCTGCAATAGGTTCAACAAATTTATTTGATTCTAACTTTTGAGATACATTTGTTTTATCATTCCCCTCAGGTTCTTGAATAATTTGTTCATCAGAATTGATATGGTTTCCTTCGATTACGATATCTGTCAAAACATTATCAGTCTTCTCCAACGGTATTGATGCATCGCTCCTCGTTAATTGGTCATCATCATCATCGTCATCATCATTAATATCTTCATAATAGTCGTTATCATCATTATTAACCGTAGTATTTGCAACTAATGAAACTTTGCTCTTTTTAGAGCCTAAACTAGTTTGACTTTTTGTATGTGCTATACGTCCGGCAGGAAACACTCTCATCTGTTTGTCCTTCATCTGATACTCTATTCCGTATTACTCTCAGTTATTCTCTAACTTCCTTTTCTTTATTATCTTTTCCTTATTAACAAATGTCAGAAAAAAGAATGAAAATAACGAGAACGATTACGTAATTTTGTATACCAGCCGAAATAAAATTAAGGATTTTTGACCAATCATTTGTAAAGTTTTAAGATACCTGGAATTAGTAATTAACAACACATTGGTGGTATAACATGGACCTTTACAAGACATCACAGACTCTTACTGATACACTGCTCAAATCGGGCGACACAGGAAGTGTTTCTGCTTTACTTGTGGATGACGAAACATCTAAAATATTAGCACTTGTGGCCACCCATACAAACCTTCTTAAACATAACATTTATTTAGTTGACAGAATTGATTCACAATCAAATGATAAATTGAGAGATGTTCCATGTATATGCTTTTTATCAACTTCTGATTCAACAATGGATAAATTAACAGCAGAAATTAGTAACCCAAGATTTAAAAGTTATAATTTATTCTTTTCAAAATCATTGACAAAGTCTCAATTGGAAAGAATTGCTGAAGCTGATGATTTTGAAGTAGTCAGTCAAGTCATTGAAATATTTTTACAATATTATGTATTAAATAAATCATTATTTTGTTGTGTTAATGATAATTTACCATTATTACCATCAATAGGAGAAACAAATTGGGACCCAATTTCTCTTCAACAATCAACTGATTCTTTACTTACTTTATCTCTTTCACTTAATATTAATCCCGTCATCAAATATGAATCAAATTCAAAATTAGCTTCAAAATTAGCAAATTCTTTAAATTATGAAATTAACTCAAATACTCAATTATTTGATCAAATTCCAATAAAATCAGATACACGACCTTTAATTTTGATTTTAGATAGAAAAAATGATCCCGTTACCCCTTTATTATTCCCATGGACTTATCAATCTATGATTCATGAGTTATTAAAAATTGAATCATCTTCGAATACTGTTGACCTTTCTCATATTAATAATATTAGTGATGAATTAAAAACAGTTATAATGAATCCAAATCAAGATGATTTCTTTGCTGAGTCAATGTACATGAATTTTGGTGATTTATCAACAAAATTAAAAACCTATGTTGATGAATATAAACAAAATACTAAAACAAATTCTAATATTAATTCTATTAAAGATATGAAATTTTTCCTTGAAAATTATCCACAATTTAAAAAGTTTTCATTAAATTTATCAAAACACATGATGTTATCTTCTGAAATTGATAAACAAATTAATGAACATCGTTTATGGGACGTTTCAGAATATGAACAAAATTTATGTTCAAATTTAATTCAAAGTCATCATAATAATGATTTTAATGAATTGAATCAAATCTTGTTTGATTCAGATCCTTCAAAATCATCTTTGACATTACATCAAAAAATTATATTATTATCATTATATGCTTTGAAATACGAAACTAATCAAGAATTTGCTTTAGAATCCATACTTAAAAAGATTAATAACGAAACAATTTCTAATAGTGTAAAAAATGTTATTAAATATGCAGGTTATAAAAATAGAATAAGAGGTGATGAAGGAAAAATATTTAATGCATCGAACTCAAATATTGATTCAACATCAAGTGTTGGTAATTGGTTATCTCATATAACAAAAAGTAATGATCAAAATGGAAATGTTTTCATGCAAACACAGCCAAGGTTATTAACGTTATTAGAGTTGATTAAAGCTAATAAACTAGGAATGAACTCAACAAACTTTGCAACAATAGGTGATAATACATCTTCAAATTATAATAAGATTTATATACCTAAAGATATAATTGTTTATTTTGTAGGTGGTGTTTCCTATGAGGAAGCTAGATTAATTGAAGAATTTAATCAAAAAGGAACAGGTATGAAAATTGTTATTGGTGGTACATCTGTATTGAATAGCAAATTGTTTTTAGAACAAATTGGGCAAATGTTTTAGAGTCATGTATCATTAATCGATATTGTATAAATTTTAAAAATATTGTATGATAAATAAACATCCGATTATAATACACATATACACGGCTTTCAATAATATGAAACGATGAAATAAAACAATAAAATTAAATAAAAGATGGTGAAAAAGGGGGAGATTTCAATCAAACTTTTCAACCCACTTATTAACATCTACCATCACAGCGTCTAAAGATTCAACACAATCGTTATAATTACTAGTTAGAGATAATCTTAAATCATTTGCAGATTCTGTTATTTCGGATACTTCCATTTCATATAATGATTTTTTAAAATCTTCTTCAGCTTTCAAATTACTTTGAATATTTTCTAAAAATTCCATGATTGCATAAACACGTCTAATCATTTCAGATTGAGATATTCTTGAATTTGGAAGATTTGGTTTAAAAGGCTTTTCATCTGAATTATTAGAAGTTGAAGTTGATGTTAATGATGTAGTATTGATTTGCTTTTGTTGAGTTTTTCTGCGTCGAGTCTTTGTTGGTGTTGTTGGTTGTGAACTCATTATTCGTTGTTGATCATTTGAATCTTCATTTGATTTATCAGAATTTTGTATTATCTCTTTTAAATGTGTTAGCCTTGATTTGATTGGTTCAGTTAATGTTATATCATTTTCAGTAGTTTCATCTTTAACATCTAAAGAAATTTTCAATTTTTCATGATCATGATCATGATCACTTTGAGATGATCTCTTTCTTAAATTTCGTTCTCTTTCAAAAACAGTTTCAGAAGAGCTTATATTAACTTCTTCAGGTTGAACACCAGATTCTTTTGCAGATTCTTCAAGAGCCTTTTTAAGCATTTTTTCATAATTGTAATCTCTCAAACCATAAGAAGATCTCTTTCTATGTTGCTTTTTAGAATTTGGATCATCATTTTCCTCTTCAATTGTATTATCTTCTTCTTTAATCATTTCATTAGATTCTGTTCTATTTCTTTTAATATTTATCTTTTTATCAATATTATCATCATCCTGGGCATCAGGGTTATACTTTGATCTCATGATACCATATTTATCTTCAAATAAATTATGCATATAAGGTCTACATTGTTCACACCAATAAGTTTCAGGCGGGGTTTCTTCATTAATACCAACACAATACCCATGTTGCCAAACAGAACATTGTTCACATTGAATATAAAATCCTGCATCAGCATTTTCAAAATCAATTGGATTACTATTTTCAGGAACTTCAAAATCAACAGCTTTACAAATACACCTTGTAACTTCTTCATTTTCATTAATTTCATCATGATCATCATCAATTTGTGTAGTAGTTAAATTATTAATTGGGATTAAAGGACGGGATTGATCATCGAATATTGGATCAGGATATATTTCATCTGAAGTATATTTTGGTTGTTTCGCTGCTCTTCTTGAACGACGGGATGACATTTACAATTCAATTCAAACCAAATATTAATACCTTGTTAACTATTTTTGTTTAATTGAATTGAAAAGAAGAAATAGCAAGTTAAAAATTGTGAGAGACATTTTTTTTTATTTTTTTTATTTTTTTATATTTCTGTTTCTTTCTCATTTTTGAGTGTGTTGAAATTTCCGTCTTCTCTCCATCATTCATATTTTAGTTTAATTTTAATACTTTTATTAATAACAAACACCAATTACTGTAGTCATAATTCAAATGGAAGGGTTTAAGAAGAGGAGGGTTATTAAAAAAAGTCGAGTGAATACTAAGCCAACGAATTCTCTTGGACTTGGACGTCAAAGAGATAATGTTCAATCTAAAGTTGATATTGATCAACAAATAATTCATAATAATATAGAACATCAAGATGATAATAACAAGGATAATAATAATTTGAAACCTGAGAAAAGGGTTAAACAACTTGATAAACCATCATGGATGCCTGAAGATCATTTTCAAAAGCAAGTTGAATCTATTTCATTAATTGCTGAAAAGACAAAACCAATAATTTCTAATAATATATTAAATGAGAATAATAATGAATTATTTTCAACAGATAATAATAATATTGAACCAATGGCAAGTGAAGATGTAAATGTTAAGATTCAATATTTGAAAAGTTTAAAATCAGAAGGTAAAGATGTTATTGTTAGAGATTTTTATAATACTCAAACATACAATTCAAGAAAGACGAAACGTCGTGAATCTAAAATTTACAGGTTAAGATCATTTAATAATTGTATTAAATATATTTTAATTGATAAATATGGAAGACATGATGGATCTGTTTTAGATTTAGGTTGTGGTAAAGGTGGTGATTTAGCAAAATGGAATATGATTGGAACGAAAGAATATGTTGGTGTTGATTTAAGTGATCAAAGTATTAAAGAAGGGATTAATCGATTTAGAAAGCAAAGATTTCCATTTCATGCAGTTTTTGCTACAGGTGATGCATTTACTGTACCTTTACCTGATATTTTAAAAGATTTCCCAATGGAAGAAGTTTGTAATTTACAATTTGATAATGTTTCAATGCAATTTTGTATGCATTATGCATTTGCAAATGAAGAAAGTGTTAAAAGTATGTTAACAAATGTTAGTAAAAGTTTAAAACATGGTGGAATGTTTGTTGGTACAATCCCATCAAGTGATTTTATTAAATGGAAAATTGGTAAATTACCAAAAGGTGAAAAAAAATGGGGGAATTCAATTTATTCTGTAACATTCCCTGAAGAACCACCAAAAAATGGAAAATTTGAACAACCATTTGGAAATGTTTATAGTTATTACCTTGTTGATGCAGTTGATAACGTTCCAGAATATGTTGTACCATTTGAACGATTTAGATCATTATGTGAAGAATATCATTTAGAACTTCGATATAAAAAGAATTTTTTTGATTTATTTAATAAAGAAATTGGTAATTACTTTAATATGTTACCAGGACCTTTAGTTCAAAGTATGAGATTGGATGATGGTAGATATGGTGTTGTTGGTGAAGAAAGAGATGCATGTTCCTTTTACTTAGCATTTGCTTTTGAAAAGGTTGCATAAAATGTGTTAAAGCTAAAGGTTAAAGTTAAAATTGAAGTGTTATTTTAAATAATAAAATTATTAATTTTCCGATACCCCGATTCCTATTAAAAAAAAGGAAATGGTTGAAGGTAAATTATTATAACATTTAAGTTAAATGAAAAGCACAGTTATATGATGATCCATTGAACTATAGTGTTTTATGAAACTTTCAAATCCATGCTTGTTAACGACTATATGTTATAAGACTTTTTTTTTCTTTGAGTTTGACGAACTATAACATAGTAAAACAGATCATTAAGTTAGTGATTTTTATACTATTTATTTACATCTGCAACACGTTCGTTACATGTCAGATGTTAGCACTGCAGTACACCACTTACTTACTCTATTTCTAATACTCTCCATATATAAATGAACGTCTCTGAGTTGATAACTTTTATAATAAATAATAATTTCTTCCATAATTATTAAATTGAAGTTAATCGTACCGTGTGATAACTATCGGTTATAACTTTTGCAGAAATTTTTTAGTCGGAAAAGACAATAAACATTCAATTTTAGTGGTGCCATGTATACTCTGCTCAGCACATGGTTTTCATAATAAAAGAAGCTGTTTATAATACTGTGACTAGTATAACCTCTTTTCATTTGATTCATTTTACAATCATTTCAATTCATACTAAACAAAGCTTTCGCCTATATTTATCTTATTTTACTTTACATGTTCTTCCCTGGTTGTTTCGAAGGTTGAAAATCAAACCGTTTTTTGTTCGTAATAAATTATATTAAATTGTGTGAACATGCTCAGCGGTTCTTATTATCACGGGCGATATTTATTATATTTCTATTTTAATTTATTATACTTCATATTCAGGGAGTACCATCTTTTTATTTTTATATATAAAAGCTGTTGTGGCCTCAAACTTGAAATCAACATAAAAACAAGTTGACATTGGAAAAGAAAAAAAAAAAGAAAGAAAGAATTAACCAAAATAAACTGAAATGCCAGAAGTTTCAGGTCCATTTAACGTTCAACATATACCAAAAATAAAACCAATACTCAAACAAACTTCAACTGATGGTTATGCTAAAAATTCTATTCTTGTTTGTACATTTCCATTCAATGCAGAATTTGATAATGAACTTTCTTGTCATTCAGGTGAAGTCATGAAACTTGTTAATCCAAAAGTTCAAGATGGTTGGTTACTTGTTCAATCTTTGATTCAAGGTAAAACTGGATTTGTCCCAAGAGACAATCTCAAACAATTAGACTTTTTCAATAATACTTCAACTACTTCTTCATTTCCTTCCTCTGAAAATATCAAAAATAAAACTACATATAATGATTATAAAGATAGTTTAAATACTGATGGTGATTATTCAGATTCTACTTCAACATTTAGTAATTCTGTTAATTCACCAAGTACAACAGTTTCTTCATTTGATTTTGAAAATCAATTAAATTCTAAAACAAAATTAAATTCATATGAAAATTCTTCTTCTTTTTCTAATATTATAAATATTAAAAGAAGTTCACAATTTAAATTAATTTTTATTCATTCAATGCATTCTTCAACATTAAAAAATTCAAAATTTTGGTATAGAATTGATATTATTACAAGTGATTCAAAGCCTTCATTCATTCATTTAGCTCGTACATATGAAGATTTTTATATTTTACATCATAAAGTTAAAATTCAATTAAAATCTTTAGATAAAAATATTAAATTACCATCATTACCAAAACAATTATCCCTTGATCAAAATATGGCATTAAAATTAACAAAAACTCTCAGTGGACTCAGTAAATATATAATAGATTTATTTAATTTGATCACAAAAGATAAATCATTATTAAATAGTTCAATTTACAAAGATTTTAAAGAATTTTGTATTTTAAAAAATACTGATTTTGAACATTTTATTGAAATGGAAGATGATGAAATTCTAAAAATTCTTAAACCTTCTTTAGATTCATCATATGATTCTGATCAAAATTGGGAAACTCCAACAAGAGGATTAACATTGAATTTACCATCACCTTCTTCACCAAGAGATTATTTTGTTTCACGATGTCGTCATGAATCATCTTCTCCACTTTCCAATTCATTATTACCATCATCACCATCATCATTAACTTCAGGAAAAACATTATCAAGACCAGAATCACCATCTCCAATAAGTTCAAATCACAATTCAGTAAGATATTTACTTTTTAAAGTGGAATTTTCAGATGAATATTCATTGTTAAAACTTGATTGTACATGTGGGAACAATTGTTTGAATAAAACTATAAAAGATTCATGTGTTACTTATAAACGTTTACAAATAGCAGTTTCTCAAAAGCTTTTACTTCGGAAACCATTTACAATTGCTTATAAAAATATAAAAAATATTTGGATCATGTTAAAAAATGAAGAAAATATGCAAAATGTTATTAACATGTCTTTATCTCTGGAAGGTAGAGCTAAAGGAAAGATCAATTTGAAAATATGCTGATTTATTCATTTCCTTGTTTCTTTGTTTCTATTTACTTTGATCTGATTAGAATGGAAAAAAATAAAAGATATACATACAAATAGATTGAATTATTGATGATATCATTTCTTTGTTTTTCATTTTATATCCTGCTTACTTTTCGTAATTAGTTATATCAACATATCTTCAGTGATGGTATACGTTTGATACATGTACCAGCATTGCTCTTATTGTATTTTATTTTGTATTAAATTGTGTATTAAAATGTATCAAAATCATAAAATTATTATATTTTTGTTAAATTATTTTACGAAAATATCGGCGAATGTTCCGTCATAAATTTTTTATTCAATTTTCAATGGGAAACAGATAGAGAGAAAAGAATATAACCAACCATTGACAAACACACTATATGCTTGCAAATCTTACCAAATATTTATCAATTATAATATTAATTATAACTCATGTTTTTTGTCAAAGTTTTAATTTAATAGCTCATAAACCTAGTACATATGGACATTCAATTATAATTGGTTCAATAAATTCAAATGGTCAAATTAATCTTAATGAAAATTCATTAACAGATAATGAATTAAATGACAGTAATTGGTGTATATCTTTAACTGAATCAAATATTGAAGATGTTCATTTTGATTGCTTTGAATATTTTAAAGATCCATTAAAATATTTACTTAATGGAGAATTATTTATAAAATTTAATAAAATTAATAATGAATTAATTGATGATATAAGTTTCCATCCTAAAGTTTCTAATGGATTGAAAAAATATAATTTAATGCCAGTGGATTTACCAAAACCTCAACCTAGATTAAAAATGAAAATTAGTAATGATGATATTGATACTACAAATGAAATGAATTCTACAATAATATCAGAGCATAAACCTGTTAAAAAGGTTAAAATTGAAGGTCCAGCAGGATCAGAATTAAAGAAATTAGATGAAATGACTAATAATAACTTTGAAGAAATTATTTTACCTTCAACATCAATAGAAAAGAAATCATTCTTTAGAAGAAATTATGTCTTTATTATTGTTCCCCTTGCTTTGGTATTAATTATGGCAGGAAGTGGAGGAGATCACTCAGTTGAGAAGGAAGAGTTTGAAACTCTAAAAGAAGATCAATGATAATCGTAAATATCGTTGTTGCTACTTGAAATCACTTGGAGAGGAAATACTTATAAAATTTATGTTAAACAAAAAAAAAGTTGCCTTATTTCTTACAATGTGGCTAATAATGTTTATTTTTCAATAAATTATATAGCAATTCACAATGAATTGCAATGAATACTAAATTTTAAACGATATCTCTTTTATTTTAGTTATTCCCCCCTGTATCAAACATTGCTATATATAAAATACCTTCATATATTTTAAATTTAATAACCAAGAATTGAAAATTAAAAATCATTTGAAATAATTAGTGGTATATAAAATAATCTTGATTTCTTTAAATTCTTGAATTAATCATGGTTTTAATAAAGTTTGTTTTATTAGTCGGTTTTATCCCTTTTGTATTTGCTAAAAATGGAAGAGGAATAACAAACGTTGTTGGAGCTTCATGTTTATATGTTGCAGCAAATTTCACCTCTTTTCCTTTTGATTGTCAAATGCCAGATTTAGCATTCAAATGTCGTTGTCAAGATTCAAGTTTTCTTGGAACGGTAGCTCATTGTATTGAAGAATACTCAAGAAATCCTTACGAATTATCAAATGCTTACCATCAAGTAATCAGTATTTGCTCAGCACAAGGTGGTAAACAATGGGGCTATCTTGATATTGCTAAAACTCTTGAAAATGCAAGTCAATATTTAATTGATTATGAATCTTTACCAATACCTAAATATAAGTCAAAATATATATTATCAGCAGAAATTTCTAAAAATGAAGAAGTTGATAGTCATCAAAAAGAATTAAATACAAATAAAAATATAATACCTTACGAACAAGAAATTAAAAAAATTGGAATTGATAACTTATTGAAAGTAAGATTTATACTAAAATCACCAGTTAAGGTTCCAATAAGTTTATATAATATATCATATAAAAGCGTTGCAAATATTATGAATCAAAGAAATATGGCTACAAGATATGGCCTGTATTTATACATTTATTGGGCTACTGTATTATTTATCGCAATGGTAATAAATATAGCACAATGGACTTCACCATACTATAGCAATATTATAATTTCAACATCATTTGTGATGTGGCTAAAGAGCAAATTTATTTGTCCTCAATTTCTTCAGTTGGATAAATACCAAAATAAATCTCAAAATATTAATATTCCACTAAGTACTGCTGATTCGAATGAACGAGTTAATATTCAGGATATCAAAAAGGTGAATTTTGATGATGTTGAAACATCTAACAACTTGAAAAAGAGGTTAAATCAAATGTGGAAAGAAAATTTTAATTATTTACTTTCAGCAATGCCTGTTAGAATGCATGTTCTAGTTATTTTTGGATATATAATATTAGCAATGATATTTTGCTCAGTGAATTATAAATCAGTTATTCCGAATACAGTTTTCACCTGTCCAAAAGGGCAAAACTATGTTGGTATTGCTGATAGAACAGGTATTATTGGAACTACTCAATTACCACTTGTTTTCCTTTTTTTTACTAGAAATAATTTTTTATCTAATTTAACAGGATTTTCATACAGAACTTTCCAAATGTTTCATAGATGGGTGGGAAGAGTTGTATTTATTTTACTTGTACTTCATTGTATCTTTTATTTAATGTTTGTTGGGGTAAGAGGAGATTACATTGAAAGATGGGGCTTATTAAAATGGAGGTGTGCAAATACATCATTTACTGCAATTGTAATTGCAGTTAGTATTGCATTTTTTAGAAGGTTTAGTTACGAATTTTTTAAAATGTCACATAAAATATGTCTGATAATATTCTCTGTTTGTGCTTGGTATCATTGTTTAACACTTGGATGGATTGAATATCTTGCGATTGCATATTTTATATGGGGTATTGAGTACATATTAAGGGTTTGTAAAATTATTGCAAGTGGTGGGATTTTAAAAGCAAATTGTACACTTATTTATGAAATAGATTCAAATAATATTTCAAGATTTCATTCCATTAGAATGGTTGTGAATCATTCAGGATGGTGGAAACCATTTCCAGGTTGTTATTGTTGGATTTATATTTTAACACCTAAATTATTTTGGCAAGCTCATCCATTTACAGTTGTTTCAGCTACATCAGCTAAAAACTATAATCAACTTGTATTTCAAATTAGAATTAAAAATGGTTTAACAAGGAAACTTGCTTCTTATATTGATTCTAAAGGTGGAAGTTATGATTTACCAATATTGATTGAAGGTCCATATGGTAATAATGTACCATTTAAACAATATGAACATACTGTTTTAGTTGCAGGTGGGGTTGGAATGGCAGTTGTTTATTCGATTGCAATGGATTTAGCAAATATATATCGTGCACAAAGACTTCGAGGAAAGAGAGATGATACAGGTAAAACAATTTCAATTGTTTGGATTATTCCAAATATTGAGAGTGTTTATGCATTTAAAAATGAATTAGAAAGTATTTCACAATATGAAGATGTTATTGAAGTTCAAATATGTGTTAGTAGAAAATTAAAAGATGAAAATCTTCAAGAAATAGTTGATTTTTATTCAAAGGAAAAGAAATATTTAAAAAGTTGTATTAGTAATAAATCAAAAATTAAAAAGGAAAGAAAGAAAAAAGTTATTTTATCATCAAAAAAGATTATTTATTCAAATAAATTGGATATAATACCTAAAATTGAATGTAATACGGCAGCATCAGGTAAATTTGCAATTGAAAAGTCTACAGAAATAACAAATGATTTAATGAATATACCAATTGATTGTTCAAATAAAGATTTAGAAAAACATATAATAATTTCAGATCAAAGGAATGAAATAAAGAATTTTCTTGAACAATTACTTAAAAATTATAATCATGTTATTAATATTGATTTTGAAGATAAACCAAATTTAAGGAATCAAATTTATAATTATGTTATGAGTTTAAAGAATTCAAGGCCAATCGCATTAATTTCTTGTGGTCCAACTGATATGAATGCAGCTGTTCGACTTTCTGTTGTTGAATGTTTGAATCAAAAAAAATCTGTTGATTTTTTTGAAGAAGAATTACTATGGTAAATTAGTAAAACATGATATTATACTAGTCCTAACTATCATTTTATATAATAATGATTAACTATATATTGTATATAATTGTATGAGCTTTTCATTTTCACTTCCTTTCTTTCCATTCGCGTTTGAATAAATAATTTAAAAATTATATAGAGATCATGATTATGATGAAACAACGTATCTTTAACTGCAGCTGCTAACATCCATTAATCAACATTTACATATAATGAGCAAACAGGCAAAACAATTAGGTGAAGACATTTGGAAAAATCGTATGGTGAAAATCAATGGAGAATTGTTCACGTTGACATATGGTGCTTTAGTAGCACAATTATGTGAAGAATATCAATATGATTATTTAAGAGTGAATAAAGAATTAGAAAAGATGGGTCATGAAATTGGTATTAGAATAATTGAAGAATTTTTATGTAAAACTCAATTACCACGTTGTAAAGATTTTAGAGATACAGCAGATTTAATTTCAAAAGTTGGATTTAAAATGTTTTTAAATTTAACTCCAACAATTTCAAATTGGTCAAAAGATAATAAAACTTTTAATCTTGAATTTGATGAAAATCCTTTTGGGGATTTTGTTGAATTACCTGACATTGAAGAAATTGATGATGAAAATAATTTTGAAAATAAACAAAAATATAATGCAAAAAAAGAATTATGGTATAGTAATATACTTGTAGGTGTTTTAAAAGGTTCATTAGAAATGGTTCAATTGGATTGTGATGTTGATTGGGTTAGTGATACTTTACGTGGTGATTCTAATACGGTACTCAAGGTTAAATTTAATAAAGTGTTAAAGGACGAAATCCCTGCTGGTGATGAGTAGAGAGACTCTTATATATAAAAAAAAAAGGAAACAATAAAAAATAAAAATAAAATGGTTACAATATTAAACAGTAAAGTAAAATGATTTTCCTGTAATTTAGATTAATTAATTGTCTTTAAATCAGTAAGTTATGTTCTCTTTCTTAACTTTTTTAAAAAAAGCTTTCAGGTAATGTAGATAAGGTAATAACAGAAATCATCAGCTAAAGACAATAGAACAATATATATTCCATTCCCACTTTAAGTATAGTAATTGTGCAATCCTCCTGGATTTACATAAACAACAACATAGTGGGTCTTGAAATTGGTTTATTTCATATTCTGTTCTTTCTTCTTAGAAGTTAATGAAAGGAAGAAGAAAAATTGAAAAATTTGAAAAAAAACACGAGAAATTTCTTAAAAATGAAAATAAAAATAAAATTGAAAGTGTATTACGTAACGACTTTATGACCTGTTAGGGGCTTTTAAGAGGAAGACAGTCACGATGGATACGAATCATACATACGAAGAACACGATACAATCAATAGTGAAAGCGACGACCATGGCTACAAATATGTGTTAGACCAATATGATGACTCATCTTCATCTGACGGGGCACATGAAGATATTGAAGCTACTCGTCATAACAACATAGATTCTGATGAAATTGATACTGAAACGCCAAGGGATGAAAACTTTTCTACTACTGAGCCAGAAAATATTTCAGATGACTCATGGGCAGATGATGAAGGTGTTTATGCTGTTCAAGGGTTAAAACTTGATTTAGAAAATAAGCAAGAAGAAAATCAGGAGCCAATATTAAGTCATGGTAATGAATATAAAGAAACTGATGAACATTTTGATATCACGAATATAAACTTACAGCATCATAACACTTCAAATGAAACACAGATTGTTACTAAAGAAACTGACACACCAAATCAAAGTCAAAGTCAAAATGAAATCTCTGTTAATTCTCAAAAAGAATCTGCTGATGATCATACTGATAATAACTGTGATGATGAGGATTCTGATGAGGATACGGATGACCCTAATAATTCAGAAGAGGCTCATGCAGTGTTACCACAAATCCCCTCAGATCAATTTACTAGAGACCCAAGTATTTCATCTCGTATAACATCAGACACAGCAATATTTTCTTCAAATAGTGTTTCAACACATTTACCAACACTTTCTGAAAATCAAGATTTGATTGAACATCCTTTAAATATAGAAAATCAAAGTTCTTATGAAAATTTTATACAACCAAATACGCCAACAACTTTAACAGATTCAACAAGATCACCTGAATCGTATCGAACAGCTACTATGACATCTTTAATGACATCAAATTTTGTTCCTCCAAACAATATGAATAAATTTGTTGATAGTGCTAAAGATGATAGAAGTATATACTCCTCAGAAGATCAATCAGACATTACTTCTCAATTTTCATACATGCCAGACGATGATAAAAAATGGGAAATTGGATATGAAGAACCAATTACACCAACAAATATAGGTTTTTTTCAACCTCCATCAACTCATGATACAAATGGAATGGGTCTTAAAAGGACTAATAGTGAAACTGAAAGTGTTGCTGTTTTCAAGTCTCAACTTGAATCACAAAGGAATCAGTTTGATCGTGATGATGAAAGTGTGATTACCAGAGATACAATAGACTCTTCAACTTATTCTTCAAAGATTACAAATAGTGATGAAGAAACAATTAATGGAAATGATTCTAATAGGTATCATAATGACGATAATTCAAGTAGTAGGAGTACAGTTAATGATATCGATACAATTCAATCCAATTCAACACAGACACAAGGTGAAGAGAGTTTGAGCTCAGAACCGTTATCATCGGGATTGATTAACAAATCAGGACCTTCATCAAGGGTGACATCGGCATCATTAGGTACACCGTCAGCTGTTGAACTTCAATCAATTACAAAATGCTTAGATTTACCAATTACTACACGAATGGATTCCATTAGAGAATTACGTAAGTCTCAAATGAGTTATGATACAGGATTGAAGAATTGGCTGATTGTTCAAATGGAGTTAGCAAGGTCTACTAAGAGTACTCAAAGTGAATTTGGTTCAAATGTTAAAGATGCTTTGGAAGAGACTCAATTTGTTAATAACGGTGTCAGTATTGGATCCAATATCAGTATGGGTCTAGAAAATACTAGGAGTAAAGTGAGTGATGTTGGAGAAGGGCTACATCGTGGTATGCAAAGTTTAAGTCGTGTTGCCAAAGTGTTTGTGCGTGGTGATGAGAGTAGTAAAAGCTTATTCAGAAAAAGATCTAAACATTGAATGTATATATATTTAATTAAATAATTGTAGTGTTTGAATAAATGATTTCTCGTAATTTCATGTTAAAAATAAGCTTTAAATACAATCTAAAAAAGAAACTTGCGGTTTTTTACACAATAATGTCTAGTTTTCCTTTTCAACAACAATAGAATTAGTAATTGGTTCAGTAGTGTCGACTGGCTCAGTATTTGAACCAGTTTCAAGACTAGCATTTTCTTCAACTTTAGCTGGTTGTGGTTCAATATCTTCTTCATCAGTATTTGAATCTTTAGATTTTGAGATATGAGTTTCATTGTCTTCTTCTTCTTCACTATCATCAACAACAAATTCGTCATCATTAATTGAAACAGTGATTGGCTCAGGGTTAGTATGCATCAAAGATTTCCATTGCTTTTCCTTTGTTGAAACATCATCTTTATGAGATGGCTTAGAAGGAAGTGGTTTATTATCAATTGAATTTTTTAAAAGTTCAGAATTATCGTCCTTTTTATTGGAGCTGATAGCTGAATATAACTGATCCTTATTATTTGTTGATTTTCTAGCAGGAAGCTTTGGAGCTTCATCATCATTGTTATTATCAGATTCAAAATGAGGTTGTGGATCATAAGCTGCCATTCCAATATTAGATCCCTTTGTAACTGGAATGGTAGATGCAGCAGTGACACCGGCTGAAGAAGCAGTTGCAGCAGCAGCAGCAGCGGCTGCTCTAGCTGCACCGGGCTGATAATGTGCTTTAGATGGTCTATCAACATTTCTGATAAAGTCAGGTTCTTCATCAAAATTAGATTGCAATTTCTTTGCTACATTATCAAGCCATCCCCCAACAACATTTTTAGCTTCATTAAGATTTTTATTCAATGTTTCAACAATATCACCTTCACCTTCATTTTCATCATCATAATTATAATTATATTCAGTAGTATTAGTAGTAGTACGTTGTTGATTAGGTCTTTGAGCTTTCTTTGAACCTTGTTCATACGCTCTTGCAAGCTTTCTAGCTAAACGTTCATCATCATGAAGTTGTCTACGACGAATAACTTCTTCTTCAGATGGTCTAGTGGGCACAGGTGGTGGTCTATTTTCATCAATTTGAGTTGTAGGAACTTGTATTTCTGATTCTGGATCAGAAAGGTATAAAAGTGCGTTTGTTGCTGATTCAATGGCACCAGAACTAGCAATTACACATGCTTCAACGGTACGAATGTCCACTGATGGGAACATATCGTGTAGTAGCTCGACGGGTGTTGCGGACATTGATTTCTTGTTGTTATTGATCAACTAGTTTGCTTTTAGAGATGGAAAGAGAAAAAGAAGAGAAATTGAAAGACGAAAGAAAGAGAGGAATTAAAATCAAAAGATAACGCGTGTGGATATGAAAGATGAAAGTTGAATGAATGAATGTATTATACGAAAGAGAAGTAATGTATTACATATATTTATCTATATATATAATAATAAGGATATGAATTATTCAGTCTGAATGCTGGTGAATCTTTTCAGTGTAATTTAAGAATAATTTACTTTTAAATGAAGATATTGCAACTCTTATTATCCAAACAACCAAATCTACGCCCAATAAAGCCAACAATGAAAAGACAAGGAACAAATAGATGAAACGAGATGATGTGATCACCGTAGACACGACAAAATGTATGAGTATTCCTATCACATCAAATACCATTGTGTCTGATGTGATATTATTACAATTAAATACATTTTAAATGTATTTATCAAATTAAAAAAAAAAGCCATTTTTTGTTAAAAATTAAATAAAGAAAAAAAAATTTTGAATTTTTTCATTTCTTCTTTATACTTCTTAAACACAAAGAGAGTTAATAAATTATAGTGTTAAATAGGTACCTATGTCGCATGAACTGTTTTCACCAGAAGGTCTTCGAATGGATGGAAGACGCCACAACGAGCTTAGAAGATTTGAAGCAAAGACACACACTCACGAACGATCTGCTGATGGATCAGCTTTAGTTCATATGGGTAATTCATCTGTACTTTGCCTTGTTAGAGGTCCTACTGATGCCCAAAACCCTACTACAGATGGTACACCTGTTCTTTCAGTTTCAATTTTAACTCATGATATAGGAGTGAATAGATCAAGGCGGTCTAGAAATGATAAACGTTTCTTAGAAATGGCTACACAGATTAAACAAACTATTCAACAAGTCATTGTTGCAGAAAATTATTCTAGAACTTCTATCGATATCCAACTGACAGTCCTTTCTAATGATGGTGGCCTTTTAGCAACATGTTGTAACGCTGTTAGTTTAGCTCTCATCGATGCTGGAATTGCTTTATATGATTATGTTGCAGCTTGTACAGTTGGTGTTTGGGATACTGTTAGTCTTTTAGATATATCAGGTCTTGAAGAACCTGATGTTTCAATCATTACTATAGGTGTTGTTGGTGCCGGTTCATCTATTGGTCAGTTAGACTCTTCAAATCTCAGTTCATCAAGTATAGGATCTTCTAAATTAGCCCTTCTTATAGTTGAAGATAAAATGCCATTGGATCGTTTACGTGGTGCTTTAGAAATTGGTGCTTCAGGTTGTTCTCGTATAAGAGAATTGATGGATGAAGTTGTTAGAGACATCGGAACTGAAATTATGTCGAAGAGACAATAAGTAATCATAACTCCCATTTATGTATATATTTAAAATAAAATCATTAAATATCACATACATGTAGCATCTTCAAATACAAAAGAAATACTCCGTAAAATTACAAAATTGTTAAACATGATCGATATAGACCATTTTAACCTTTTTATATACCCATTTTCATTTCATATTCTCTAAAAAGTTCGTTTCAGTAAACTCGCCCTTCCATAAAATAGTCCTCATCACTTTTGATAATACTTCAACCTGAAAAGGAACAAATTCATAATTCTCTCCGTCAACACTTATATAACATTTCTTTGACTCTTGTGAATGAGGAATGAACCTATAAGCTTCTACTTTGAAATGATCAACATCATGTTCCCAAACATGTAATCCCTTATCTAAACTTAGTAATGATTTTGCTGTGGACAAAAGTTTACTTCTCCCATCAAATACAACTAAATCAATTGCTCCATCATTAGGTAATGCTGCTGGAAAGAAATTACATTCTGATGAAATATAAGGCATTTTACCAGCATAAAATATAGCATTGTGTTCTGTCTTTTCAGGTGAATAAATCTCCCAATCATCTGGTAATTGTAATGGGTCACTACTCTGTAAAAATTGATCTCTATATTTTAATTTAAATGAATCTTCATCAATCTTTTCCAATTCATCAGCTAAAACATTAGAATGTTTATTATTCATCGGGCTATTCATATAAGTTTTATAATGATGACCGATTTCATCTTTATCTTTACAAACCCATTTAACTGCTAAATCACATGGGTAAGTTCTATTAGAAAAAACTTCGATTGCTACACCAATATCAAATCGAATCGCCCCCAAAAATCTTAAATTTTCTGTACCAATATCCGCTTGGGCTATCATACCATATGTTTGTGATAAAAATGAGACTAGAGTGTTCTTGGATTTCCCCTTCCATCCTGTCATTGCCATTAAATCACATTGAATTACTTGACCTTTCAAAAATCGTAAAGCAGCTTCTGATGGTTGAGAAGTCCCTAAACATGATAGTGTCATTGCATTACCTGATCCACCTGGTATTTGAACAATATTCAACTTTTCAAATGCTTTAACTTTATCATCTCTATTAAATAATCCGTTCAAAACCTCATGTGGTAATCCATCCCCTGACACACATAAAATGGAATCATAATCATCAATATTTAAATTATAAGCAATATCTTTAGCATGGCCACTATATTGTGTCATTTGAACATCTAAATTACATTTAGCACCAATAAGTATAGGTTCTGCTTCATTTTTATAAACTTTTAATCCTTCTCCTCTACCTGAATTTGGATTGATCAAAACTAATATTCTTGGTCTATTTAAAACATTTATATTAGAATTCTTACTATTCATATAAGCCAATTTCATCAAATTAAAAGCTAGACTACCACTTTCAGGATCAAATTGATGATCAATAGTTAGAATTTGTGTTGCAGGCTTGTATTTGGTATTAGTAGTTGGGTAACCATTATTTTTTGATTCAACAATGTAAACAAAACAAACTTCAACTTCATTGAGACTTCCTGAATTTGTTTGTTCAACACTTAAAATATTCAAAAAGGGAATGAACAGTTGATTTGTGACATTTGGAAATTGTGATGATTTTGTTGAAAATGGGATACAACAAGCTAATGGATTTGACAATTCAGAATCATGATGTGATAATGATAATGGTTGACCTACCAGTTGAAGACCCTTCTTTTGTAAGTCTACTTTAGCACGCATTGGATGTAATGCTTAAGAGAGAGTGGGTGGATAAGAATGTTTTTGTGATTAATTATTACCCTGAAGAAACAATAAAAAAAAAAAATACGTTTGAGATTCCTCTCTACTATGTTTTTTTTACTGCTGAACATACAAAGATTGTATATGTGGAAAACATGGAAATTTAACAGATAACGACACAGATGATTATTTTTTAAAAAAACATATCATTAACTCTTTTTAAGTCTTTAATTTACTTCCTATTGCATTTTCGAGAATGTCTTTTTACAATATATATCTATCTATACATAAAAGTTTATTCTAAATATCTATCTAATGGTTCACCCATAATTTCTTCCAAAACTTTAGCTAATCCTGTTCTAACTTCCATTTCAACATCTTCATCATCATCTTCTAATAACTCAGCAATGATTGGAACCATTTGTGGTAATAAACTTAACCATGACTCTCCAACCTTTTTATAAATACTCTTCATTGATCTAACAGCCCAATATTTCTCACGTGGCTTACAATCAGCACGCATATGAGAGACAAGTAATTCATTCAATTGCTTGTTATGATCATCTGAAGATGAAATATTTTGTGCTAAATATGTAAGTGACTTCACTAAGTGTTTACCAATTGAATCTTCGACATTAATAAATTGTGCAGTGAGTCCTTTTGAAATTGGATCAAACCTTGAATTGGTTTGCCAAAACTCAACTTGATCATATTTAAACGAGGAAGATAAAGAAATAAAGACTGATCTTCTCAATGAAATATTTGTTAAATCTCCGTTGGAAAATCTTTCTAACAAATTTTCAGTTGAACCAAGAATATATGAATAATAAGTTGTAATAATAGATTTCAAATTTTCTTGCATTTTATTAAAAATCTTGAAAAATGATTCCAGTCTATCAGATTCTGAAATATTAGTAACAGTTCCTTCACCATCAAATGCCCATCTAACAACAGATGCAAACAATGGTCTAAAAGTTTTGTCATTCAATTTCATCACAAATGCTAACCCACAATTGTGAATAGAGGATTCAACACGACCAATAGTATTGATATCAAAAGTTGAAATTGCACGATATTCTAATGCATTAACCAAAAATTTGAAAAACATACCAGATTCCGAAATAGCAACCTTTTTAGTCATCTTTTGAATTGTATTTTCAAGTCCGTTCAAATATAAACCAAGAGAAACTGCATCTAATGTTGAAACAAATGACCAAAGAGAACATAATGATGATAAAACAATTTTAGAATCGACATATTCCACGATAGTATCGATCACACTAATTCTAATTTGCTCAGACACTGAAGTTGCCTTGAATAATGTCTTCAAGATATCTTGAATATTTGGTGTTAAAAAGTTAGGAATCTTTTTAACTAATGTTGAAAATAATACTAAAATGGAAATTTGAATCAATTTGGCAGATTCTTGTTCCTTTTTAACATAAACATTAAATATTTTAAAGGCAGGAGGAAGAATTTTAGGAAATAATGCTATCACCTTAACACCGACAATGGAAACAATACTAGTAATACAATTAATAGATGAAATCACAATCTCTGGTGACGTTTCATTTAATAATGCAGATTTACCAATGACGATACCTAATGATTTCATTAATAAAGATGGTTCAATATGATCAGTAAACCTTTGGAATAATAATGCACATGTATCAAGGCAAGCTTGGGACAGTTCAGTATCTTCATTTGAAGTGATCTTACTCAGTAATGTTGGAACTAATGTAGAGATACCTTCCTGAGCATAAAGATTTTCAGTATGTTCCAAATTGAATTTTGATGCCGTTAAAACAACAATACTCTTCATTGTTTGTAAAGAATTACTCTGATCGTATAAAATACTACTAACTGATTTAACGAAATATTCAATTGGTAATAAGCTCAAAACATCTCCTAACAATTTGTAAAATTTATTAACAATTTCTTCAGCTTCAGATTGAGAAGTTAACATTTCAATGACATTTAATAAATATTTGGTAACTTCCGAAAAGGAGTTTAATAATTCCTCGGTATTTTCACCTTGTAAAATTTGGGATGCAATCTTCAATCTCAACTTTGGAATACCAATAGAGCTCTTAGCATCAGTAAGTGCATGTCTAATAAAAGAAGCCAACCCTTTTCTTAAACTGTATAACTCACTTTTTGACATTGAAATAATAGATGGGCCGAAAATGACTTTAGATGATAATTCTTTAAATTCTGGAGAATCAGCTGCTAAAGGTTCATCTGGAATAACCTTCCATAAATCTAAGAATTTCATAACAGCATCCAATTCTTCATTTGCGCTGAAATTTTGCAAAAACACAGTGCCAAAATCAACTAATGCAGAACAATCACCCATTTTATGTTTCATATAAGCTTCAACGTATTGTTGACCACATAAAAAGAGAATCAAATGAGCAGATAACTGATGACCTAAAGTTCTTGCTAAAGTAGTAAACAAACGAACTCTTCTGTGTCTTGGGATGTGTAAAAATGCACTAACAAAAGAAGCTAACAAAAATTCAATTTCATCAATCATTCCATTTTGAGCAGCATTTGCAAGTGCCGGAACAACGCAAACAATAGTTTGTTCAACAACATGGCCGGAAAATTCATCGTCTTGACGGATAGTATGAGCACCCATAAAAGTAAAAATTGGCATAAGGGAATGCAAAACAAGCTCTGGTGATAAAGAAGCAAGAGATGCAACAACAAGTAATAATTTATTTTGAACTTGTGGAGAGTCTGAAGATCTAATAGCTGAAACAATAACATCGGCTCTAATTGCAGAAGGATCCTTGACTACGACATTGTTTTCTTTGACTTTATCAACAATGTTTTTCAAACATGAGGCAAGAGTCTCTTGGGCATATAAAATTGGAAGTTTCCCATCTTTACCAAGAGTTTCTAAATCATCCAAAATATTAAATAAAAGTTTCATGAGTTCAAATGAAGGTTTGAATGATTGCTTTTTGCAAAATGTATCTAAAACATCCAATAAAAGTGTCACCTTTTTCAAATGATCAACTGCCATACTTGTAACATTATCTTCTTTCATCGCTTGTCTTGTAGTTTGAGAAGATCTTCTTCTTCTTTTAGGTGGCTGACCTTGAATTAAACTTTCTGAAGTATTAAGGGAAGAACCTTTCAACAGTTCCAAAAATATTTCACTATTCAAGAAAACAGATTCTAAAATTTCAACTGGATCGTAAATAACAGTCTCATCAGAAATA
Source organism: Martiniozyma abietophila (assembly GCA_030564585.1). Taxonomy (NCBI): domain Eukaryota; kingdom Fungi; phylum Ascomycota; class Pichiomycetes; order Pichiales; family Pichiaceae; genus Martiniozyma; species Martiniozyma abietophila. The sequence continues at coordinate 62,291 of JAJLVG010000001.1, forward strand.
CCTTCATCAATTATACAATTAGCAAGCTTAACTTGAGATTCAAACTTCAATGTTGGAAATATTTTAACGACTTGATTCTGTGCTAATGAACAAAGCTGAGCTATTGGAGCTGATAATGCAGATTGTAAAAAGTTAATGGCTTCTTCATTTTTTTCTTTTGGTCCAACCAATGATAAAATACTAGTTTCAAATTCTAAGAAATTACAGCCAGTAAATTTACATCTTTTAGACCATAATTCACGATCTTTGTTATATGATTGAAGTAAACTTTCAAATAATTTAGAAGGAGATGCAGAACTTTTAACAAATAATGAGCATTCAGAAGAAAGCTTGATCAAATTCATTTTAATAACAGGAATTTTGGTACATAATGCATGGCTTGTAAAATATGCAAGATAGAGCTTACCAAATTTCTTATCAATAAGTAATTTGTTCAAAGAAGAAGATAATGAGTTTGAATCAACTAAAATATGAGGAATATTCTGAACTAAAACATTTAGTAATTTGATAGAATCAGATGGAGAAATAGTAACAAGTTCTGATGATTCAGGTCCATAAATTTCCTTTTGAAGCAAAACCTGTATTGGTTTATCATTGACCTTAGCAGAAGCAATATTTTGAAGAAGTTTACAAGCTGCTTTTCTAATTTGTGTATTTTTATCAGAAAATAAGGTTATAATGGAAGGATATAACATACATGGGAAAGTATTTTCATCTGCATTTCCAAGATCTCTGGCCAAAAGTTGGATGGCATAAATTCTTGCAGCTAATGGTGCATTAGATGTGGCAACTCTAACTAAAAATGTACAAGATGCAGAAAGGTCTTTATTGAATACAGCATTCAAAAAAGGTTTAACTGAACTAGTTTGAATACTTTTCAGGAATAATCCTTCAAGATTGATAAAAGTTTCTTGAGTTTCATCAGTTAAGTTTAAAAAGGATTTGATAGAACATTTTGATTTTTTATAGAGATCATTGAGATTATTGTCAGTATTAGTTTCTTCAAGAGTATTGATATCAATTATCATATCGTCTGATTCAACAGGTGTTGAAATTAAAGTACTCTGAACCATCATTTCTAAATCAGTAACATTCAAATTCAATTCGTGAAGCTTTGAAATAAATAAATCTTGATCAGTAATAGCCAAAAATTTCAAAAAATCGGTATAAATACTATTGTCTTCTGATCCAATTTTATTAATTTGCTTTATAGCTTCAGATAAAAGAAGATTGAATTGAATTACAGATAGTGTCATATCAGATTCTTTGATAGTTTTTAAAATTTTCAAATCGACTGGCATTCTATTGACAAGCATTGTTCTTAGATAAACACAAAGAAATTTGTATCCAGTTTTAGAAGATTTTAAAACGCCAAAGTAAAAGTTTTCAGGATCAAGAATTGAAGATGGTAGTAACGCAAAAATATGTTTTGGTAGTGGTTCCAATCCTCCTGATTGGATTGATTCCAGTAATTTAAAAATACAAGTAAATGCTTGAATGCTAAGGTTATTATTTTTTCCTGATGCAGAAAGTAAAACAGTTTCAACAGATGCAATAATAACTTCCTTTGATAATGGAACTGCTGTAGAAATAACTGATAAAATAGTATATGCAGAAACCTTCGATTCTTCTTCGGAAGAGGCGAGCAAAAAACTAATTGCCTCTAAAGTGTAAGAAACAAAAGATGGTAATTTATCAGAACCACTAGAAGCTAAAATTGATAACGCAGAAATATTCATAGAAACATAGAATACCATCTGCTTTCTGTATTGATTCTTATGAGATAATTCATCTTGAAAAAACTTTGTATATAAGTTGAAGATATCAGTATCAGTAAATGCTTTGATTATAGAATTTTTGGATGGTGACTTTTCTGACTTCTTAAAATTAGAAAGCCAAGAAAAGAGTGTTGGGAGTTTGTTAATGACATACAAAACTCTTGGGAATAATGGTTTACTAAAGTATGGTAAAGTAGTCAAAATCATTTGTTCAGCATTATATATGTTCATTTGAAATCTTCTTAAAGGCCATTCAGCAGCCTTTGCTGTAATTGCAAGATCCCAATAAGGTCCTAACAAAGAAAGAAAAGTATTAATAGTTTTGTCAAGATTTTGGTTTTCTTCTTTGGTTTGAACTTGTCTATCTATTCTAACTGAAGTTGGACTGAAAATAGTATACTTGAATTTTCCAAAACGACGATCAAGCATTTCCAAACGTTCAAGAGCTTCAACAGCTTCTTCGTAAATAGATTCGTAATCTTGAGCAGCTGCATATTGAGCATCATGAAGAAGAGAAACTGAATGGATTTTTGATCTTTTCTTTCTATCTAATGCAACAGCTTGGTTTGCTGTAGCAATTCCAGCTAACTGGGTAGCAAGGGAAGTCATATAAGTAACCGTTTTGTTTATTTAAAGAATCAGGAAAAGAAAGTGAAAAATTATAAACTTTAAGAAAAGAAAAAAAAAAAAATTTAAAAAAAAATTAAAATTTTAAATAATCGACGCGTCGCAACAAATATAAATGTCGTGAATTTGAAGGGGGCCGAAATGGGTAATAAAGGCGATTCAACCATGAATTGGTTTTCATTCCATTCTTTTAAACATAATGATACCAACACTGCTTTCAAGCTCTGGATAATCTGTAGGTATTTCACTTTCGAAGATGATATCTGGCTCATTTCGACTTATCTTCAACAATTCTGTGTATTGTTGGACCAACTCAATCTGTTGGTTTCCAGGTGAAGCTTCTACCATATCACTGAAATCTTTCCACTTATCTAATGCATCGATTTCAGGATTTCCTGTTTTCACCAATTTGACCATATCCATTCTATACTTGTTAGATTCTGTATCTCGATAAAAATTGATCTTATGTAGCCTTTTATCACGATCCAAATCTTGGGGTAGTATGCTATTAGGATTGATGTCTTCATCTAGTAAAAAGTCTTGTTTATCATTGTAGTAGATTTCAGCATTGGGGATTTCAATAGCTGTTAATGAATAAATAGATCCAATACCAAAATAGGGAGTATCCTTGATATATAGTAAAATTGTAGAGAATCCTGAAGGTGTGTTTGCAATACTAAGAGAACAGGTGTTACAAAACTTGAACTCTTTTTCTTCTTCAGGTTGTACAGATGACATATCAATATATTACTACAGTTGATTGATAGTTTGTAATCAACGTTAGAATATATTGGGAAAGAAACAAATTTGACCTTACTAATCTTTGGTTGACTCACCGGAAAAATTAAATTTTGACATCATCCATCCCCCACCATGCATCAAGATCCCACTTAAATTAAGATTTTAGGTTGAAAATGTATGTGAAAAAGAAAAAAACAAGATCCTAATTAAATATACAAACAAATTTCAAATTACTGTACTTTCAAGCTGAGAGAGAGTTTGCAAATTATCAGAACAAAGAAATTACTCGTTTCAGCCAACACTTCTTTGTTTTTGTAATCAATAAGCCCCCCAAGTTGGAATTATATGATGTTATAAATTAAAAATTAATAAAAAAAATATTGAACATTTTATATGATATTATAATATGACAATCATTATCTGATTTCATGATTTAAGTGTTCAATCATTTATTCATTTTCAGATGTATTTATATACCATGGTCAATCGCCCTTGCTGTATATAAAGTCTTTATTTGACCGTGCAACAGTTTCAAAAACTTTCATATCATTATATGTATTTAAAATATGGGTCTTTTCCCCAATACCAATACCACATGTTGCATATCGTTCATGATTTGAAATATTTTCTCTATTACCAAAATTGCTTAAATTACCATTAGATAAATTTCTTTTAATCTCCGGTTTATATATGCACCTTTCCTTTTCATACGATGTTATTAATGAAGACTCCGAAACTTCTCTTTTCATTATACTGCTATTAGTATCAGTATTCAGCCTTTTATCTATTTCGTTATTATTGAATTCTCTTCCAATTTGATTATCAGAATACTTATAATCAAAATGATTAAGAGATATTTTATCAACATATGGGTAATTCTTATTTTGACTATTTAATTCGAAATGTTTGTATATCATACTTTTTCTCTCTTTAATTGTGTTCAAGTCGAATTCTTTATTTATTGATTCATTATCATCTTTTAGTGATGATGAAACGCTGAAGAGATCCAACAGAGTTGTCCATCCTTTGATATCTGATGACATTTATAACTAATAATATACACGACCTGAAGTAAATTTATACAAATGAAATAATTCAGGTCATTTCATCATTAGTATATATTATATATAAAAAAGATATTCATTACATATAGTTTCACCTTCCATTTTACTAATCCAAGTTATAAGTTGGTGAATTGATCTAATCTTGTGATGCATCCCGTTCATTGGTCCAAAGCTTATCATAGTGCTCATCAAGTTGAAAAAAATTTTCATGCCTTTCTCTGCACTGTAAATTTTTACAAAATTAAACATTTTGAATATATTATATGTCTTACCAGTAGTTATAAAGCTTACATTTTGTTGATATATAGCGGAAAAATTATTTAGAAATAAACAATAATTAGTTGTAAATTTGAATTGGAGGTAGCGTATCTGCTTTATAAAACCAGTTAGATCCTTCAACTTCATGCTTTAACCATCTCGTTGGAAAGGTAACTAGATTACCTTGAATTAAACCCAGTAATTTTTTACCAGTCTCATAATCATAAACTGAAGTTGTAGCAATTCCTCTATTTGTATTAGCATCACGTTGAAATCTTTCCAACTCAGCTAACCTTGCTCGTCTCAGAGATTTTCTTTGAAATTCTTTTTCAGTCATGTGTTCACTATTTAAATCAGAAAATTCTGCAGTAGGAGTATCATCGTCTTCAGACTTCCAAATTTTAGAACCATCATCTTTCGAAACTCCACCTCTAGACTCTGCTTGATGATTCATAAAAGCATTTTGCATTTCTTCAAATAATTTATAATCTCTCCAATTTTTAACAGAATCGTCAGGTTGAGTATGAAAAACCATCTGAAAAATTAATGTATTTCTTAATGCTTGAGGCATCCACATACCTTCCATAAAATTAACATCTAATGGATCTTCAAATGACCAAGGATCAATAAATTCACAAATAACTTGTGGTAAAACATTTTTATCAATATCTCGTATCTCATCATCCATGAGCTTAGTGGTTGAGTTATCAGAAGAATTAACACTACTTTCATTAAATCCAGAAGATTTCTCATCTGAGGATTTACTCTCATGAACACCAGGACTATGAGACTCATTGTATTCATTGATACTTTTTGAATGAAGTTTCCTCATATAATACAATCGTTTGATCATAATCCATCTCATCAAATTAAGTTCGTCATCTGCACTAGTTTCACTTTTTTCCTTTCCTTCATTATTTTTATCAACTTCAACTTGATTCTGTGCTAAGATAGTAACCACGTCCTCAAAAAATGGTAAAACATCAGGGATACCTTCATTGTGCTCTTTACCATCATCAGATAAAAAAGTTTCCTTTAAACACTCTTTTAAAAAATCATTTATTTTTAACTTTGCAGAACCAAAATATTTCGAATTATACCCATCAATCCCATCTCCAATAACATCAGCACGATGCTGGTCTGTATAAACTCTTGTATCTGAAGAAAGATTCTTTGTATTTCTTAAACCACGGTTAGCTGTTCCTGCTCTATGATTAAATGAGCATGAATATTGAATAGCATCTAAGGTTTCTGTACTTGCATCATTTGAAACATTGAAAAAGTCATTAACCATCATTTTTGTTAAAACTTCTCCATATTCATTAGATGGCTTGCCTAGTTTTTTGAATGCTGGTGTACCATCCCAAACACCAACTAAATAACGAGTTCCTAATTCAACCATTGCACTTAACTGAATGTTTCCTTTTTGGAAAACAGCAGCTTTCAATCCTTCCTTGGTTTTAGCAAATTCTTCAATTTCTTTGAATCTTGTTTCAACTAGTTCAACTAAATCAACGTCAACACCTACATGTTCTCGCATCAATCTCACTCTTAATGTATGTGCAAATGTTGCAACTTTATATGGTTCCCCATCCATTCTACTATCAATTAAAGACCTATCTCTAATAATTGCTGCAACTTCTGAATCTCTATTTCCACGCATTGATCTTTCATTAATATTAGCAGAGCCAATAATTGCTATTCTATCATCTACGATCATACACTTCGCATGAATATATAATTGTTCTGTCCTAAGTAACTTCTTTGGTCCAATCATTCCCCATTTTCGTAAAGAATAAAATTGAATATATTCTTCAGGTTTAATACCAACCCTTCTTAACCGAGCAAATATTGATGAATCACCCATTGAAATTGACATATATTGACATTTCATGATCAATCTAACTGAACCACCTTCTTTTGAATCAACCTCAGATTCAAATCCAGGCATTAAAGGAATAACAATAATAGCTTTCCAAGTTTGACTATTTCTATGAGCAGTTATAATTCTATCAACTAATGCATCACCAATTGAATTTTTAACTAAAGTACCATCAATAGTACAACTAGTAATAAAGAATTGATTCTCAATATAAATAAAATGTTCGCTTTGTTCAATACATTTAACATATGCATCATGAATACTTTGTTCATGTTCTATCAATCCTAAAGACCATTCACCACTTGATCTTAATAATTGGACTTCACATGTACCATCTAATTTAAGATCATGAATTTCTGTTTTAGTAAATGGTCTTGGAGGAACGAGTAAAGGTGTTGGTCTTGAAGGTCTTTTTTGTCTCAACAAATAATTCCAACGTTGGACAAAATGACGTGCTAAGTCTCTTGCTACTTGACCACCTGTAACCATATGAATATCATGCCATGGCATTCTAGGGACTGAATTACGATCATACATATCATCATGAGGAGATGTAAGTTCAAAAAAATCTTTTTTACGTGGATTTGAATAATCTTTACCTGGAAACATATGAAAATCTTCTTCTGAACCATTAGAAAGATCAGATATTGGTGTGCTTTGATTTGATGTTGGAGATTTTGAGTTTTGAAAATCTTTCGCAGGACGTTTACCTTTTTCCATGGATTCAGATGCATAACTATATTTATCATCATCAGTAAGTACATGATCTGGTGTATCATATCTACCAAAACATAAATCAATACCACCAAGGAAAGAGATGGCATTATCAACAATTAAAAGCTTTTCATGATGAGCCCAAAAAAAAACATTTTGCATTAATTGATTTGGTGATCTTAAAACAAATATATTATTTTCCAAATCTAATAATGAATGTTTTGTATATAGTGAATCAGTAACAACCGTATTACCAACATTTCTGTAAATGATAATAAAAATTTTAACACCTTGTTTAGCTTTTCTTCTTAATAATCTATCAAGTCTCCAATCTTGATTACCATTAGCAGGCCTTCTTAAATAAAGTTCAGGGGAAAGCCACCAATCATGAATGTAAATGACATCTTTAGCCATTTCTATTGCGCTGGACGCAGCATACATGTAATCTCTAGCATCAACGAACCATTGAGCAAATGCATCATTTCGGACAGGAGCAAAAGAGCCAAATCTATGGGTTTTCATCCATTCCGTTTTTGCCATCGCTTCTCTTAATGCTTCTGACCATTGTTCAGTTAATTTTGGATTTTTTGCAACCAATTGCATAGAACGTTCAGAATTTTCTAATTTTATAGTTGGATATGATCCTAATAAAGGTAATTTAGATTTTGGATTTTCAATTATATATTCATCTTCTTCAATTTGTTTCCTATTAATATCATTTTCAGTATCTGAAACATTTAATTCAGTATCTTCTTTAACATTACTACGATCACGTTTTAATTTCATTTTAAATTTAGGATCCATTAAAAACACTTCTGTTGGGGTAGTTGAAGAAATATCGGAAGTATAGATGATGTATGAATCTCCTAAGATCACCCATTTCGAAGTATGTCTTTTAACCATTTCTGAAATTCCTCGAACATTCAAATGACTAACTCTCCAACCTTGTTTACTTGCACTTGAAACAACATACATGTAACCTTCTTTTCTCTTTTTTGTAACTTCATTGACTAATAACATACTTAATGGTGATAATTCAAGAAATTGAAATATTCTAATACCAGGCTCCCTTAATGATAAATTAGTAAGTAATATATCAAAATAATTTTGAACTTCTTTAGTATATTGATCACAATATGCAATTTTTTCTTCTTCTTCTTTGACTTTATCAAGATTTTCTCTTAATGAACCCGGTATTTTCTTTTTGGTATATTTCTCAAATGCCGTTGTCATCCTTGAAAGGTTAAGTTTATGAGCAGTACGTAATGATCCAATTGAAGAGCCATGAGAATTAATTGACTCATTCGCTGATTGTGCAGGTCTTATAGGATTTTTCGATGTAATACTTGAACCATATTTATTATTATTGTTATTATTATTATAATCATTATTATTATTTTTATTTTTATTTGATAAAATATTTTGATCAAATTTAATTTTTTGTTCATTAATAGGTTGTTTATTCACCATTTGTTTCAATTTACTCATTTTAAAAACGGGGAATTTTGGTAAATCAAAGATATTTTTTTTATAATTAACTTCTAATTTTTCTTTTGTTTGAATTTGACTTAACTTTCTATGAAGTTCCAGAATTTCTCTAGAAGTTTTAATTAAATCCCATCTTAAACATCTTTCTCCAACACCATATTCAACATGAAGTCTAAATTTTCTATTTGAAGATATTGTATTATCAGTAATATCAGTAAAATAAATAGAAAATAATGATAAGATTAAAGGACCTTTATGAGTACCAAATTCATCTTGTAAAAGTGATGAAGCTAAACATGTTGAATCATAAACACCTGTTAATAATGAGCTTACCATATTTGAAGTCTTTTGTTTATTTTTATCATCTAATGTAAGTTGAATTAAATTATTTTTATCATTCTTTTGAGTTGAGTCAGATCCATGAGATGGTTGATCTTGCCTCCTTTTTAATCCCCATAAATATTTTACAGTATATTTAGATCGTTCAATTGCTTTTCGATCTTCAAGTGCTTTCATTTGTTTATTTGATAATCTTGTTTCACCATCAAGAATTTCACTATCATCACCTAAAAATTTATGGGCAAGCCCATGTGGTCCAAATTCATAATGTTCAGATGATGATGATGATGACGATGATGATGAGGGATGATGTTGTTTATCATTTTTATTATGTTTCTTTATATTTTCAATTGATTCATTATTTGAATTTAAACTCTTATGTTCTTCTAAATAATGAAAAATATTAAGATCATGTTTATTATTCATAATTTCAGCTTTTTTACGTCTATCAACAAGCTCGGCTTTACGTAAATGTTCTGAATCATCCCTTGAAATTGATCTTGAATTCGAGTCTATATCATTTGGTATTATATCAAGGTTTGATAAAGCATCATCAAAATTTTCATCAGATGTTATAGTATTTGATGGGGTATCATTTATATTATTTTCATTATCATTAAATTCATCATCAATACTTTTAGTATGATTGAATTCATTATCATTTTCAATTGACATCTAAAGATATATAATTTAAATGAATAATGAATATCCGATTTGATTATATGTTGTTGTAATTAATTTTTTAGCTTATTATTAGTGGGGAAAGGGGAAGAGGGTAACAAACTATTTTTTGTATAGCATTTTTGAGAGAAAAGAAATAGACGAAAAATTAAATAAAATGAAATAAAATTTAGCAATAAAAAAAGGATCAATTTTTTTTATTATCCGATAAATTATGCTGTGTTATGTGTTGTAAAAGAGAATTTATTACAATATAGTTTATATGTAAAACAGATTTTATATATATATATATATATGATATATACAAGGTATGGAGAAAAAAGAAGAAATCATTAATTTAAAATGATTCTGAAAGTAATTTTTGAACTGTATGAAGATAATCACCTTTTATTCTTAATGTACCACTCTTCACCATACAAACGTAACTTTTTTGATCAAGTTTAATACCCCTTGAAGCAAGTGCATCTTGAAGATCGTTACGAAAACTAACAAGATCACCTTGAACACGTTTAATATCTGTCCATTGATTTTGTGAACGAATAGTTTCATAAATTGGAAGGTTACCTTGAGAAGTACGCTGGAGGAAATAAGATTTTGATGCAGGCTTTGTGTAAAGTTGAGAAGGGACAACCGAATCAACAGACGGAAGCACTGTAGAGACCTTTGATGGTGTAGCGGTGGATAATAGTCTTCTGAACATCGTTATTGTATGTATGTATATTCTTCTCTCTCTCTCTCTCTAACTTAGTGAAGTGAAAAAATAAAAAAATTGTGTATAAAAACACAAATTTAATTTTTTTAAAACACCACAAAAATCTTTTCGATTTTGCAGCAAATGGCCGCGAGTTAAATTCAAGTTTATAAGAAGATTAACATCACCAGTCAATACAACACGACGAAACAACTAACCAGCTGATCAACATACTTATCAATGGGTAGACCAAGGGTATGTATCTGCTTTATTATTATCATTAAATATATTTTATTACATTTTATTTATTTTTTGTTTTAGTGTCTTCTTTTATTCATCGTGATTAATTCTATTGTTTCCTATAATCTATTTTATCACTATCACTCCGATATATAATACTAACAAACTTATACCATATATATATATTAATATATATATTTTCTACAGCTTATATTATTAGTTCGTCATGGCGAATCTGAAGGTAATGCAGATAAGTCTGTTAATCAATACATCCCCAATCATAAAGTTCCACTAACAGATATTGGTCATCAACAAGCTAGAAAAGCAGGTGAAATGTTAAAAGATTTATTAAAACCTGATGATTCTATTTGTTTTTATACATCACCATATTTACGTACCCGTCAAACATTGAGTGGTATTTTAGAATCATTAGAAGATGTGGATATAAAAAAAAGAGTATTTGAAGAACCTAGAATGAGAGAACAAGATTTTGGTAATTTTCAAGGTTCATCAGAAGAAATGAAAGAAATATGGTTAGAAAGAGCACGTTATGGACATTTCTTTTATAGAATTCCTCATGGTGAATCTGCTGCTGATGTTTATGATCGTTGTGCAAGTTTTAATGAAACATTATTTAGACAATTTGGTCGTGAAGATTTTCCTTCAGTTTTAGTTTTAGTTACCCATGGTATTTGGGCAAGAGTATTCCTTCAAAAGTGGTTTAGATGGACTGTTGAATATTTTGAAGATTTACAAAATGTTCCTCATTGTTCTTGGATAGTTTTAGAAAGGAATACAATTGATAATCGATATACATTAAAGACAAGGTTAGCAACTTGGGATGATTTAGAAGATATGTCATGTGAAGATAAAACAAAACATGTTAAAGATGAAATATCGTTTAATCCTTCTCTGACTTGTAATGATGGTAGTAGCTTTGTTCATGATGTTGTTGATGCTTACGAAGAACAAGCTAAAAAGAGTCGTAAAATTAGACAAATGTTTTCTACAAATGATGAATCTGGAGATTTAGTTGTTAAAGGTCAAGATAATACAGCTTCTTCGATTGATGGGGAATAATAGGACTAAGTCTGATATCAGGTTCAATTATATATATATAACCCTTTATATAAAACTAGCTTATACCATATGTTGTTGTTGTTGTTTTTATTACTCCGCTGAGCATTCGGTGAATCCCGGAAAGAATTTCACCCGGAGATGGTGGTATGGGATTACGTAACTTTGTGTAAAAACCCCATTAAAAAAAATGATTACGTAATAAACGCAAAATCGCCATTTTTAATCAGCCAACTTGCAAAACTTAATTTACTCCACACCATCAACAGCTTATATTAAAAAGCAACCAATTATTAACCAATACAAAACTACTAAAAATGGTAAGTAAATTCAAATGTCATATTCATTTATACCTTAACTATATTACTAACACAAACACACAAACATTTATAAACAGGCTAGAACTTTCTTCGTTGGTGGTAACTTTAAAATGAACGGAACTAAGGATTCCATCAAGACAATTGTTGATAATCTCAATGCTTCAGAATTACCTTCAAATGTTGAAGTTGTTCTTTGTCCACCAGCTCCTTATCTTGGATGGACTGTTGAAAACAACAAGCAAAAAACCGTTTCTGTTGGTGCTCAAAATTGTTATACAAAATCATCAGGCGCTTATACTGGTGAAATTTCTACATCTGCATTAAAAGACCTTGGTGCTGAATGGGTCATTTTAGGACATTCTGAAAGAAGAACATTGTTCCATGAATCTGATGAACTCGTCGCTGATAAAGTTGTTTTCGCTTTAGAACAAGGTTTAAAAGTTATTTTATGTATCGGTGAATCAATTGAAGAAAAGCAAGCAGGTAAAACTTTAGATGTTTGTACTAGAGAATTATCTGCTGTTGTTGAAAAGGTTAAAGATTGGACTAACATTGTTGTCGCTTATGAACCAATTTGGGCTATTGGTACAGGTTTGGCTGCAACTTCTGATGATGCTCAAAGTATTCACCATGAACTTAGAGAATATTTGAAATCTGTTATTAATGAACAAGCAGATTCTGTTAGAATTTTGTATGGTGGTTCTGCTAATGGTAAGAATGCTTCTGAATTTAAGGATAAAGATGATGTTGATGGATTTTTGGTTGGTGGTGCTTCTTTGAAACCAGAATTTGTTGATATCATTAAGTCTAGATCTTAATTATAATTTATTTTTTATTATTTACTATTATACTTGTTTTACGACTGATTTTCTATATCTTCTCCTTTTTTTTTGGATTTTGATCCTAAAGTTAAATCTATTAAAATTAAAGCCTTTTAAAAAAAAGTTGAGTTTTCAACTTTTATATACATATAATCATTTATCAATCTGATTCATAATCATCATCTTCTTCTTCATTAAGATTTCCTGTTGAATTATCAAACATTGAATTTAAAATATCTTTTCCTTCCTCTAAACCATCCGTTTTCAGTAATTTACCTTGTAAAGTTGCAGCTTTTATTAACTCTTTTGATCTATTAATTGCTCTCAATTCAGCCTTTTTTATACTTCCACTAATACCAACACATTCAAATATACATTCTCTGCCATCTACACTACTAACAAAAAACATTGCTGCTTTTACTAAATCAACTGCTTCTCTATGACACCTTATTATACCCATTGAAGTCTTTTGACTAAAATATTTTATTGAAAATGACGTTTGAACAAATGCTGACCCTAATTCTCCAAAATTCTTTAATAATGACGTTCGTAACACATGAACTAAATGTCCAGCTGTTACACCTGATTGTGATGGTCCATTATAATGTAATAAATCGTTGAGTGGTTCTTCTTCTGAACACTCAGGATATGCAAGTTGAAATAATATGTACCTTGTCTTTAATCTAACCATATTCACTTGTTTCTTTTATATTCTGTTTAACTTTAATAAGTTTAGCAATATATAGTGTAGAATCGACTTTTAAGTTTAAAGAAGAGAGTTACAACACATCAGTCACGTGTACGGCTTTCCCATCTAAAATTTTTTTTTAAAAAATTTCTTTCTTTTCAAAGATTGGAAAGAGAAATGTAAAGAAAAAGAAAAAAAAGTTTGAGGAAATTAGAAATTTCTATAGTGCTTGAACAGATTAGTACACCTAACAACAAAGAGAATATCTCTTAGTTTATGCTAAGCCGCTTGAAATTGAACAACAATCGATTTATTTTGCGTCAGATGTCTACTCTTACTCCAGAAAATTGGCCTGCAACAAAGGTCCGTGATACTTTCCTTGATTATTTCAAGGAAATGGATCATAAGTTTGTACCATCTTCTTCAGTCGTGCCTCACGATGATCCAACTTTGTTATTTACAAATGCAGGTATGAATCAATACAAACCTATCTTTTTAGGTACTGTTGATCCATCTTCTCATTTTTCCACTTTAAAAAGAGCTGTTAATTCACAAAAGTGTATCAGAGCTGGTGGTAAACATAACGATTTAGAAGATGTTGGTAGAGATTCTTATCATCATACATTTTTTGAAATGTTAGGTAACTGGTCTTTTGGTGATTATTTCAAGAAAGAGGCAATTACTTATACTTGGGAACTTTTAACAAAGGTTTACGGTTTAGATCCTGATAGATTATATGTCACATATTTTGAAGGTGACAAATCACTTGGATTGGAACCAGATCTTGAAGCTAAAGAATATTGGAAGGAAGTTGGTGCTGCTGATGATCATATTTTACCTGGTAACGTTAAAGATAATTTTTGGGAAATGGGTGACCAAGGACCATGTGGTCCATGTTCAGAAGTTCATTATGATAGAATCGGTGGTAGAAATGCTGCTCCAATGGTCAACCAAGATGATCCTGATGTGTTGGAAATTTGGAATAATGTCTTTATTCAGTTTAATAGAGAATCAGATGGATCATTAAAATCTTTACCAGCTAAACATATTGATACTGGTATGGGTTTTGAAAGATTAGTTTCTGTTTTACAAGATGTTAGATCTAATTATGATACTGATGTTTTCCAACCTTTATTTGCTAGAATCCAAGAAATTACTGGTGTTAGACCATATTCTGGTAAATTTGGAAAAGAAGATGTTGATGGTATTGATACTGCTTACCGTGTTTTAGCTGATCATGTTAGAACTTTAACATTTGCAATTGCTGATGGAGGTGTCCCAAATAATGAAGGTAGAGGTTATGTTTTAAGAAGAATTTTAAGAAGAGGTGCTAGATATGCTAGAAAATACATGAACTACCCAATTGGTAAGTTTTTTTCTCAGTTATCACCAACTTTGATTCAACAAGTTGATCATATTTTTCCTGAATTAGCAAAGGATCCTTCCAGTATTTTTGAAATTCTTGATGAAGAAGAAGCTTCTTTTTCAAGAACCCTTGATAGAGGTGAAAAATTATTTGAACAATATGCTTTGGTTGCATCTAAGACTCCTGATCAAACTCTTTCAGGTAAGGATGTTTGGAGACTTTATGATACTTACGGATTTCCTGTTGATTTGACTCGTTTAATGGCTGAAGAAGCAGGTTTAAAAATTGATGAAGATGGGTTTGAAAAGGCCAGAATTGCATCATTGGAAGCTTCTAAAGGTGGTTCTAGTTCCAAGGGTGGTAAAACCTTATTGAAATTGGATGTTCATGCTCTCGGTGAATTAGATCTTAATGATTCAGTTCCAAAGACTGATGATTCCGCAAAGTTTGGTACTAAAGATATAAATGCTAATATCGTTTCAATTTACACGTCTTCAGGATTTGTTCAATCAACTTCTGGTTTATCAGAAGGTGAACAAATTGGTATCATATTAAATAAAACTCCATTTTATGCTGAACAAGGTGGTCAAGAATATGATACTGGTAAAATTGTTATTGATGGCTTTTGTGAATTCAATGTTGAAAATGTTCAAGTTTATGCTGGTTATGTTTTACATACTGGTCATATTGTTGAAGGTGAATTGAATATTAATGATAGTGTTATTGCTGGTTATGATGAGTTAAGAAGATGGCCATTAAGAAATAACCATACAGGTACTCACATTTTGAACTTTGCTTTAAGAAAAGTTGTTGGTTCAACTGTTGACCAAAAGGGTTCATTGGTTGCTCCTGAAAAGTTAAGATTTGATTTCTCTAACAAGAAAGGTCTTGAATTGAAAGAAGTTGAAGAAGTTGAATCTATCGTCAATAAAATTGTCAAGGAAAATTTACCAGTTTATTCTAAGCCAGTTGGTTTAAAAACTGCTAAAGGTATCAGAGGTTTAAGAGCTGTTTTTGGTGAAACTTATCCTGATCCTGTCAGAGTCGTTTCTGTTGGTGTCCCAGTTGATGATATTTTAGCTGATCCAGAAAGCGAAAAATGGGAAAACTACTCAATTGAATTTTGTGGTGGTACTCACGTTGCTAAGACAGATGATATTAGAGAATTCGTTATTATTGAAGAATCAGGTATTGCTAAAGGTATTAGACGTATTGTTGCAGTTTCTGGATCTGAAGCTAGGGAAGTTCAAAGGCAAGCTAAAGAATTTGATTCTCTTTTAAATGATATTGAAAGTATGCCATATGGTGATGCTAAAGAAAAGAAAATAAAAGAGACTGGTACCGCTTTAGGTAAACTTAGTGTTTCTGTTCTTGAAAAAGCTGCTCTTAAAAATAAATTTGCTTCTATTGAAAAGAAAGTGAAAGATGAAACTAAAAATAGAGTCAAGAAAGATACGAAAGAAGTTTTAGATGCTGTTAAAGCACATTTCTCATCTGAAAATCCCTCTGAGAATTGTGTTTTGAGAGTTAATGTTGCTGCAAACGCTAAGATTGTCGCAGAAGCAATTAATTACATGAAGAAGGAACAAAAAGATTCTAATTTATACGTTATTCTTGCTCCTACAGCAGTTGATGCAAAGGTTGCGCAAGGTGTTTACTTAGGTAGTAAAGCATTAGAAAATGTTGCTGCTACTGACATTGCTAATAAAGCTGCAGAATTCATTGGTGGTAAAGCAGGTGGAAAAGGTAACTCTTGTCAAGGTTTAGGTGATAAGGCTTCGGGTATTGATGAGGCAATCCAGGCTGTCACTGAACTTTTAAAAGAAAAATTGAACCTTTGAAAGTAAAAACTCTTTATAAAACTTATTATGTTGTACTATTTTGTTTCCAATTATAATTCATATAGTATGGTCATTCAGTTTGTGTTTGCTTATAATCGATGTCGTCTCTTCCTATGATATTTTTTGTCACAACTTAATTTTTCATTTGAGGAGAGAGGAATTAAAAAGATTTTTTAAAGCAGTTTATTTTATTTAGATTACACACACGCCTAAAAATAGCGAGTTGATCCTTCTCTTCACTGTTTCTGATCCTTTGAAAGAAAAGTACCCAAAACGGTTGGTCAAGATCAAGATTAGTTTCAGCGGACAGAAAGGGAACACCGTTCATGAGTACGGGAGATTTATGGAAAAGTAGCCGACGATATATGTTTTTTTTTATTTATTCACTCTTTTTCTTTACTTCTTTTGGTAGGACTCTCGAGTTCTTGATAGACAAATCAACTATATCGTTCTCATCTGATTTGAGTATAGAGCAAGATTATATTAATAGCATAGAGCATACCCATGATTATGGGATGTCCAATATGTTAGATAGTGTTAAAAGCGTAAATGGATGGAAAGTTTGGAATTTTGAAAAAGACATGTTTGAAATCACTGGACCTAATAACAATCAGGAAAAACTATTCAAAGATAAAGCAGGAGCACATGATAAAAACAAAAGAAAACAATTTAAAGAATTCCATAAACGGAGAAAAGCTACTGAATTAATTTTACATTCTGAAGGTTTGACAGAACAAGATGTTATGCCAAATTCGCCGGGCGATGAACATCAATTTCAAAAGAGAGATATTGTTGAACTACAAGAATATATTCCCATTAAAGATTCTATAAATTATGGTAGCATATATGAGTACACATTTGCTCCAACTTTGGATTCTTCTGATCATCCTTTGGATATACTAATTTTCATCTCTGCATCTTTGTGTAAATTACCCATTACTTGGAACACAAACTCATCGTTTAATGGAATAACCATTTATTACACATTCAACTCAAGTATAGCGGCATCACAAGATTTTGAGCTTATGAGCAGGTCACAATTCGCTAACGGATATGCAGAAGGGTTAACACTAACAGAAGTTTACCAAGTGGATAGCAACAATGATGGCACAGCTGATGAAAATATTATTATGAATAAAGTTCTGTACCTTTTCATTGCTCCTGATGACTGTAAAAACTGTACGAATGACTCTAGTTGGGTGTTTGAAGTTGGTATATCTCAAAAGAATATTTTATTTTCCTATGATATTGATCCAGTTGTCTCAGTAGTGGATTCAGATTACGAATCTGTTATTTTCGATGCCAAAGAGGTTGCTTTTAACGCTAATAAATCATTTGGGATGTACATATTTGACGCAGATTCAAGTCCACTTACTGTTGGGTTAAACCAGAGTTGGTGTGCCGTTAGTGAGACGAGTACATTTTCTCAATGGGTTTCTATCAATGATTCCACAACTTCAGGATCCCAAAATATGTTTTTAGTTTCTGGTTTAGATATTGCCCAAAATTATAGTGCTGTGTTAGTCATGACCAATACAGATATGTCGTATGGTGGTGCTGTCTTCCAAGCTTTTAACTTTTCAACGTCAGCAACAGCGGCATGTAAATTGGTATTTGGTCTTGAGTTTTGTGATGAAATTGCCTATTCTGTTCCAGTTGCGCAGAATTTCACTTTAGGTAAACAAAATTGGAGTGAAATTGCTAAAGCATACGATGCTTACGCCAAAAAGCTTTTTGTTCCCTTTGAGTATGCTTTGCAACAAACAGCTTGTGATACAGAATTGGATTCCAGATATTCTCCATTACGAACGTGCGATGATTGTCGATACTCTTATCGACA
This sequence comes from Martiniozyma abietophila, assembly GCA_030564585.1. Classification (NCBI taxonomy): domain Eukaryota; kingdom Fungi; phylum Ascomycota; class Pichiomycetes; order Pichiales; family Pichiaceae; genus Martiniozyma; species Martiniozyma abietophila. Next base: position 80,747 of record JAJLVG010000001.1, read on the forward strand.
ATGGTTATGTGCAGTTACTATTCCTAGATGTGCGCAATCCGCTAATGCAAATACTCAGCATAGACATTACAATGCCTCTGAAGGAAGAAGTAAATTTATCTCAAATTATATTCACCCACCATTACCATATTCAGAGGTGTTGCCTTGTTTAAATGTTTGTGAATCGATTGTTCGTGATTGTCCTTCAGCTTTCGGATTTCAATGTCCTGAGGATGAGTTTCATATCAAACTGAGTTATGGTGATCCTATATTAGATGGTTCTGATTCAAGTAATGATGACAATAGCGGAAACATTACAAGTGGATTGGTGTGTAACTTTTTAGGTACCAAAAATGTTTTCGAACAATCATAAGTAGTAGCCAAATAAGGCTTATGTATTTTTTCAAAGATTTTTCATCTTCTTATTACAAGAAATTTATCTATAAACTTTTTAACAATGCTTTAAATTACAGTATTCTAATTATTCTTTTGCTTCTTCTTTTTATTACCTTTACCCGAATTTTCACGTTCACGTTTCTTGTTGTCAGCTTCAGCGATACGAGCTTCTTCTTCTTCTTTTTCCTTTTGAAGTTCTTCTTCGGTTTTAACACCTTCTGGATATGCTTTGATCTGTGTTTCGATTTCCTCTCTAATATTCGTTTCACGGTTTGAAAATATTTTTTCAAGAACAGGAATCCAAATTTGAGGTTTATATTTGATAAAATCGTCTATTTCAAAAACATTTTTATTCAACTCCCACTCGGCCTGTTTCCATCTAACAAGTTTAACCATATAAGAACTAGATCCCATTGCACGAGCGAAGTCACTTAAAAGAGAACGAATATATGTTCCAGATGAGACTGTTGCATTGAAATGAAGAATAGGTGCTCTATATTCATCGGTTTCATAGTTTGTGCTGTCTTTAACAGGTTTTACAAAGGCTGGATTAGTATCTAGCTTTTCTTTATCAGCCTTTGCTAAAAATTCATGAGAGAAAGGAACTTTATGATCATCTAAAGTTGGATTATTAGCAAGCTTGCTAACTAATGTTTCCCCATCCTCATCGGTGGTGCTTTTAAGAAAACTATAGTCATGGTCAGTAGAAAGGCAATCATCTTTGAGTATGATATCATAAATTTTCACTTCTCTGCTTTTGATTGCACGAGGTAATGGTTTCCCTTCTCTTGCATACTCATACAAGGGTTTACCATCCATTTTCAATGCACTGAAGATAGGAGGTGTTTGATCGATAGTTCCAATCATTTTTTCTTTCGTATCTTCTAACATTTCTTTTGTAAGATGCGTATTATCTGTTTTTTGCAAAAGTTCACCTTCAACATCACCAGTTGTTGTAGAACCACCAAGTAAACCAACACACTCGTAAACTTTTACAGATCCGTTGGTATATTCACCCAAAGTTTTTGTTCCTGCGCCTAAACCAATCACTAAAACACCCTGTGCAATTGGATCAAGAGTACCTCCGTGTCCCATCTTGAGTTTTGTAGTCTTCCAACGTTTACCATAACCTTTTTGGCCAGCTTTACGTGCTTCTTGAAGCTTTTTAAGGTTATTTTCGAAAATGGGTGTGTGCGAAAGGATTCGGTTGACCCTATCTAGAATTGTTCTGGAAGTAGCTCCAGGAGGTTTGTTAACTGCAAAGACGCCTTCCATATTCCTCAACAGATTCATCCAACTCTTTCTTAAAGTAAAAGGATTCTCTTTTATCTGCAACAATTTTCTCCCTGAAATATTCTCATCGCGCAGAAAGAGAGAATAAGAGAGAGATGTGAAGCGCCAAATATAACAAGAAGAATATGAATAAGAAAGAGCTAATAACACATTTTCCATGAGTCTTTTGCATCAACTAACAACAGATCTGGCATTGCTATCTACTGAGTTGAAGCGCAAACATAATGCTGTACGTGTTGCTGCAGAAAGTTCCTTAGAAACACTCCGCAAAGCTCCAAAAGATGAAAAAGAAATGTGGTCTTTTATCCACGATCAACCAGAATTTATTGCTCCATTACTTATATGCTGTCATTCAAAGAATGCCAAACTTATAATGATTGCATTGAGATGTTTGTCCTTTTTATTTTTGGCGTCAGCTGTCAATGAGTCTAAAATCCCTGAAGTTATTGACGCTTTATACGAGTCAACTAGTTCTACCAACGAAATCCAAGTGAAAGTCTTACAAATATTACCTTCCTTTTTTTACAGTTATGCTAAATATATCAAAGATGATCAATTGAGCAAGGTCCTATTCATCTGTTCTACTCTCCAAAATGCTAATCGTCAACCTGCTATAGTCCATACGGCGCAAGCTACATTTTCTCAGTTGTTGAATACTGCATTTGAAAAGGTATATGATGAAGATATACAATTGAGCAACCTGGATTCAAATCAAAAAGATGAGGTTCTTATTCATGAAGTTGAAATTGATAATGAGTCGAAAACAAAAGTTGCTTGTTTTGCTTTAGATGCTTATAAGCTAATTTCAGACTTATGCACATTGATTGAGCATCATAAACCTACTTTCTTGAAAACGAATTATATTTCAGAAGATTACGGTTTTGAGATTTTGGAATCTTTGATAAAAAATAATCGTGATCTTTTTCTACATCATGTAGAATTGGCATTTTTATTGAGAACAAGAGTTGCTCCAATACTTTTGAGATTTATATCTTCTTCGACAGACTTTTCGTTGATGGTAAGAGTTTCAAGACTTATTCTTTTACTAATAGTGGAGGAATTTGATGTATTAAGACTAGAATCGGAAGTTTCATTAACATTGTTGACCCATATCTTAACTAAAGATTCAGATGCTCCAATATGGAAAAAGATCATGGTGTATGAAATTTACTCAGATATCTTTAAAAACAGCTTATTGATATCCAAAATGTTTATGGAATATGATAACAATCCAGAAGAAGAAAGGAAACCTATCATGGGAGATCTGTTAATTGTGTGTTGGAATCTTGTAAAAGAAAATAAGTCACTCCTAAATACTAGCGACTTGATTCAATCACCTGTAGATTATGCTTCTCACCAATCCAGTGAACACACTAATAGCAGACGTGAAACTCGTCAACAGTTCAGATCTAGTGTTGATGCTACTACAGGTTTATCTGCTATCTCATCGGTAGTGAAAACAAGGTATATTGATAGTATTGACAAAAATGATCCTCCGCCAGTTCCCTCAGCATATCCATTATTTTTAGTATTCGAAATAGTCTGCTCAATATCGGAAGATATCAGTACGACCCTTTCCAATGTATTACCTGCATCACAAAATGCTACTCAATTCTTGAGTATTTCTGACATTGAAGATAAAGATAAGAGAAAAGATTTTGAATTTATTCATGATCTGATTCAACATACATGGGAAACTCTCCTAAATATTTACGAAGTATTACTATGTTCAACTTTAGATAATGCAGTTTTCAATACTTTATTGGCTTCTTTGGAAAATTTATGTATGGCATCTGGTATAATTGGTCTTTCAGACCCAAGAGATGCTATATTGTTATTTTTAGCAACCAGCACCTTAAAATTAGTTGGTAAAGAGTCATATAAAACTAGAGTTTTTTCAATCGGTAATTCTATTGTTGATACAATTTCATCAACTATCAACCAGGCTGTCTCCAATATATCACAGCAAAATGAAGATCAAGCAACATCGTTATCAATAAAACCGTACACAAGAAACTTGAACTCTCGTCAGACATTATGTTTTAGATCATTAATAAATCTATCCGTTTCATTAGGAGAAAAATTTGGTGAACAATGGCGTATTGTTTTAATTACATTACAATGGGTAAGTTATTACATCGATGGTCAATCTGGAACAAATTTAAAAGAAATACCATCATTTTCATCATTATTAAATAATAACGATCTTCAAATCGTTGAAAATTCATTGGATAATTTGAACACTTCAATAAAAAATTCCTCAAATGATATGTTTGGGGATTTGATTCATGCTGCTACCATATTGTTTGATAAAATTTGGGAAGATCATCATGGGGGCTATGGATCTTTACCCATTAACGAGGCTAATGAATTAGAACCCTGTATATTTAATAAGTTTTACTTCGTTAATAAAATTACAGATATATGTGTGATTGATCCCGTCAAATTTGTTATTAAGGATACAAGGGCTGCAGAAAAGATCAATGCATTTTATACCAAATTATCAATTGATAGGCAATCTAGCGATGAGTTTAGATTGCTTTCTAGTAGAAGCTTAGATACAGTTATGAGATCGTGTGCAAATTTTGGTTTTTCGTCTGATGATGAGGATATCAAAAAATCAACAGAAGAAACCGTTTTAAACTCATTATACACTTTTATGCTTAAGCTTTCGGAACTTCCTTCGACACAGGAGTTACTTATTACTAATTGTGAAGTTGCTATCTACTTACAACAACTTGATACACTCAAAACTATAATAGATAAATACGGTAATTTAATTCAAAGTCATTGGGATGTGGTAACTTCAATGCTGAATTTTCCTTTTCGTGTTATAAAGTGGTATGATGCGTCTATTATAAAAGAAAGTACTATCAATGAGATAATGGCCCTCATCATGAAATCCTCATTTGAAACGTTAAAAGTCATTCTAGATGAAATTCTGCAAAGTATTCCGAAGAATCAAATCAAAGTCATTATCGATAGCTTGTATAACTTTGTGAGTCAGAATTTTGATTTGAACATTTCCTTCAATTCTGTCAGTTATTTTTGGATTGTTAGTGACTATATCAAAGAAAAAATCGAAGGGTCGGACTCTTCAAAAATAAAACATATTAACATTAAAACAAGAGATGAACTTATTGAAGTAGTTATGAATGAAGAAGACTCTACTATTACGGATGTGGACTACTACAGATGTTTATGGATATATTTGATTTTAAATTTTGCTCGATGCATATCTGATGAAAGACCAACGGTCAGAAACACAGGAATAATAACATTTTTCGATATTATTCAATCATTTGTTTCAGATTCATTGTCTTGGGAACTGATTTATGACATTGTTCTCAAGCCAGAGATACTAGATAACGTACCTGATGCTGCTATTGTTGGAAAAGATAGTGATTGGATGGAAAGCTTTAAAAGTATTGCAAGTGGGTTGACAACACTTTTTTCAGACTGCTTGTCAAAATTTTCAGTGGAACAACTAAATGATGTTGATATTTCATTATGGCGTGGCGTGATTGAGTATCTCATACAATTAATTAATCTTGATTGTGGGTGGACTCAACTAAACGATCAAATATTCAAAGATTATTTAAAAATCCTTATACTTTCCAGTGAAAAGCATGAAAATCTCCCATCAGAATTTTTAGAGGTTCTTTTCCTTCCTTGGATTAACATTAAAATCATCTACAGTTTATCAAACTCAAGAGCTTATCAATCATCTCTGAAATCGTTAGTGTCTTGTTTCATTCCTTCCTTTAAACTATTCCATAAGATCATGACACTACCAAAGTTTGAAAAGATGTTGATGGTTCTTAATACATGTATAAGGTATCCTGTTTTAGCAGATTCTAAAATTGATAATATGGTTTGCACAGAATTACAGTCAAGTGTTCTTAATATTCTGGAAGAGCTATCTTCTACTTGCGGTTCAAGTGAATATGAATCCTCGTTATTCCAGCAATTGAATATGATTGCGGTGATGCCATTCACAACTAGAGACGTGATTGTCAAGAAATTAGGTGATAAAGGTATTAAAATTCCTACTTTTATTGCAGCTAGTTTCACATCGATGCAAATTATGGAAGCAAACTTCGATAACCTGAAAGATTTAACACCCTATATTGATGATAAATTGCTTTTTGATGTTTACAAATCGTTATTGGAGCCATCGAAGTGTAAATTGGATATCATTGTCACTTCCCCAGGGGAAAAGATATCATATTTATGGATGCACTCTCTCACGATCTTGGTTAAGATATCGGTGAAAATTGTTGAGATGTTGATTTTACCCTCCAATATTGAGAATCAAAGAAATAAAAAGAGACTTGATGAATACTTGCCTTTGATGCTCTCCGTTTTCAACTGCCTCAATATTGAGAATATTTCAAGAAATGAAAATTTAGAGGCATTTATTTTTCATGAGTATGATTTAATGAAAATTTCATTAATGAAACTTTTTGATGTATACTTGATTGACGATAACAAAAGGGGATTTGTAATTGAAGACCGTTATATTGAAGAGTTCATCAGTTTCATTTGGGATTCATCATTTCTTTTTATTGCAGATGAGCTATTTTCATCAATTATTAGCAACGGTGAGAATAATACTAGTGTCAGAACGATAAATCAAATGGAATCATTGACAATGACATTTCTTGATGATAATTTGTGGGATAATGATGGAACCACATCAAAGTTGATTCCATACCCTCATTTTGAAATAGCGAGGTTTTCTCTTAACGATCTAGCAAATTTAATTGAAACCAATGATTGTTCAAAGTTTGTTGATATTGCGCTGCCATATTTGATTGCAAGATATGCAATAGCATTCAGGAAATATTTAACTGATGTGAAAATTTCAGGATGCTGCCCAATACCTTTAATTCAAAATATAGAGATTGAATGTGTTATTAACGGATGCTTGGTACTTTTGAAGAAACATGATAACAGAATCTCTCGAGCCATCAAACCACTTTATTCCATGATAATAAACTGTTTGATAACTGGAAAAAATATGGAGTTTTCTGAAAAAATCGGAAGTATTTGTAAAGAATTAGCATAATGTACAGTTTAATTCTATTATTTATGTTATCATTTATAATCATTTATAACGTGTTAGTCTTCTCTCATATTCTTGATTTTTTGATTCTATCGCTTAATATTTTTTTGCTATACACACAATTTTCCTTCAAATCATATGTTTTATAAAAGCTGTTTAAAACTATCGTAATAATCCAGATAAATTTAAAAAACGTCTGATGAAAGAAAGAGAGTACAAATTATGATTTTAGCCATTTAAAGAAAAAAATAATCAAAATACGTACTGATGACGATGACGTTTCTCATGAACCATTTAAAAAAAATTTTAAAATATAATTTTGAGTTAGATAAGAAGTAACGGTTTTGTTTCTTTTGATTTAACATTAAATTGTAATATTTTTAAGTACTTCTCAAAACTAAATTTGAAAGAGATATTATTTTCTGTAACAACATGTTTTTGTATCGTATTTTCGTAACAAAAATTCATATCTTTTAATATGTTTTTTCACAGTCTATTTTTTATCTTTTAAATTCAAAACTTTTAAACATTAATAGCTACTATCGGTCATAGATAACAAAAAAAGCATTGAATATCCTTTTGAAGCAAAATTAAAATTTAAATGACCTTGTTTCAAACAGCTGCCTGCCTACAATTTCAAAAACTAAAAATATTTAAAAAAAACCAGAAAGTTTTATTTTTTTTATGTCTTTTTTTCAGTCTTTTTAATCAAGCATTTTGTCTTATATACATATCTTGCTTTTTAAGCCTTCAGATAATTAAACTATTGCAAAAACTTGATTTATAACATTACTCACAGCAGAGCTCATGTCATAAATATGTCTTTTTTTGAAATGGTGTACAGATTTATACGTATTCTTTCGAAAAAATGTTACATTCTAGTTATGACGAGAGATCATAAAATACAATAAGAATTGCTTAGTATTTGCTAAATATTAAAGTTGATTATTTTAATTAATAGCTTTGTATTAAAAATAAATTTACAAAATTATATGCTGTATAATATGAGATATATTGTTGGTACATTGTAAAATGAAACCAAACATCAAAAGAGCACGAAACTCTCTAGCTACCCTAAGATTATTCTAGAAAAGAAGATCTGCGATCCATTTCCACGTAATCTTCATGAGAATTATCAAAATTCCCTGGATCATAAACGGTTGCCAGTGTTGGAGCTAAGTTGAAATTGTCCATATTTTCAACTCTCTTTCTTTCAAATTCTCTCCATGTCATTTGGGTAATTTTAGAACCATCAAATTCACCATCACCATCATCATGACCATTTTTATCAGCATCTTGTGTTTTACGGGTATCACCCCAACTAAAATCATCAAATTTCCAGTATGCATATGTAGGTAAAACAAAATTCCAAATTGGTAAAGATAATAAATAAATCACCATCCAACCAACATATAGAAGATTAGAAACTGTAACTACAATCAAGAGTGCAGGTAAACCAAATATAATTCCCATGAGAACAAGCGAAAGAACTGGTGTAGGCTTGGAAATGATTGCAATGATGATAATGTAAAGGGTAAAAGTAATAGAAGCTGGAAGAACTAATGTACCAATCAATTCAACTATAATAATAAATTGCATTGATAGACAAAAAGCACCACACAGATCTTTCACCAGTGCAAGTTCCATTAAATTATGGACAGTAGAATTAATCCATCTACGACGTTGTGAAAGCAAAATTGCAAATTTTTCAGGAACAACAGTTTTACAAGCTGCCTTTGGAACAAAAACTTGTTTTCTTCTTGGAAATGCTCGAAGCATTAATGATGTTAAATATCTATCTTCACCTAAAAGAAGCAAATTTTTCTTATGTAACGAATCTAAAACGTTATCAGAATATTTTTCAACAATGTCAGAATTAGCCAAAATCGGAACCCAAACATTTAATGATTTTGGTGATTTGATTCTGTACATACAAAAACAACCAGGTAAACATGTAACACTACCAAAAACGGATTCAAATGCCTTGGATTGATGATGAGCAAGATAATACTCAAAAACTTGAATCATAGTAACCCATGATTGGGTCTTATTCGCAATTTTTGTTTCACCACATAAACCCATGATTTCTGGATCTTTCACAAGTTCTGCATTCAAATGAGTTAAAGAATCAGGATAAACAAGAGTATCAGCATCAACCATCAAAATCGATTCGTATACCACAGCCATTAAACCGGTTACTTGCCAAATCGCTTTTAGCATTTCAAATTGAAGTGGGGTCATCCTATCATTAAATGTAATAGCTTGAAGGAAAGACATCAAAATAATTTGAGAATCCCTTTTACCTCTATTCCCTGGTTTAGCAACTGTTAATTCTGCAGGTGTACCACATTTGACAATCAGCATAACTGGAATTTTTTGTTGACTTTCCAAAGGAATGGTAATATCATCATATTTATAAAATCCTGCATAAACCTTAGCCATGTTATGTCTTTTAGAACCATGAGCAACTGAAACATAAGAATATGGTTTCACTTCATCCTTTGGAACGACAAAATCAGTCATCATATCTAAACAAATTTCTGGTGTTGACTTTTCATTTCCAGCACCTGTAATTAAACCATCACAAATGATTATAATTAATTTATGTGAATTTGGATAATCTGTTGTACAAACAGAATCAACTGTAGTTCTAATACTTTGCTCATCTTCAGAATAACATGTAATTAGACACAGAGTATGAATCAATGGGAAACCAAATGGTTCCCAATTGACAGGAGGTTGAGGAATAACATTAGGATGAACTAATCTAGTATCCAAAGTTTCAATTTCTTGATCATCAAAAGGATCATTTGTTTTAAAGGTAGTCAAATCAAGTTGACTTGAACTGAAAATGGACTGACGGGTATCTCTAGATTTTCTTCTTGATGGCTTTGCAAGTAAATAAGCTTCAGTAGTCATTGTAATATGTTTAGGATGATAATGTTCTGTATCTGTATCAATTTCATCAATATCATCGTCACCAATGAATTCTTCAATATCACCTCCCCAAGAAAGACGTAATCCTTTCCTTTTGGTATTATTATTATTATTATTATTATTATTATAATTTGCTCTTCTCTTTTTTGGAACTTCTTTCAAAGGAGCAGAATTAAGGGGATCATCAACCCATTCATCAATTTGATTATTTCTTTCCATCATTTCTTTGACAGGTGTATATGAAGCACCTTGATAAGGAGCAATAAACCATTTGAAATATGAAGCAATTAAAAATTTGACTATAACAATGGATAAAACGAAAACCAATGAAACATATAAAACAATTGTGGAAGCAATACAACCAACCGTACTAGAATCAATAACACCAATTTTTGCAATTTCAACTAAACAGTTAGCCATTTGTCTTTCATGAGGTTCTGTTAAAAGTAATGAAATATCATAACCTTTTAAACTTGTATCATTTTTAATTTTATCAAACAAAACAGGATAACTAACATCATCAGTTTGAATCCAATTAAGAAGATTCATATCAATAACATGACCATTATAAACACGAAGATTCCTATCAGTAGTGGCAATATCATCCCAAGTGTAATAAAGGTCACCTTGAACATCTAAATTATAAAATGTTTTTCTAGCTTTTGAGGATGTATGACATGCATAACCATAATAATAATCCCATGTAAAATCGGGAGTAGATGTACCATTAAGGTTAATAACTTTACATGGCATATACCAGGCAAGTTCATTATCATTAATTGTTGGAATCGAACATCCTTCTTTTGGTAAGATCAATCCTTTACAATTTCCATTAACATTTTGAAAAAGGAATGAAGCATCTTTTCCACCAGCATTTATAGGAGGGTATAAAACATTTGTTCCAGCTTCAATACCTTTAGCAGCAGGATGAGATGAAGAATCTAAACTATATGCTCGACCATTAATAACAAGATAACCGGTTGATATATCTTTTGGTTGAAGCCTTTTAACTAATTTAGTACATGTTGATCTAGTAAATCCAAATGTTAAAAATGCAATGATACCACCAATGACTAAAATAATAGAAACAAGACCCATTTTTTCTCTCCATGCATATTGTCTTTCAAATGATGATAAACCGAAAAGTCTTAACAAAGGACTTGGAGCCCAAAATGTTACTATATAACAATATATTTTCCAATAAGGGAAGTTATTTCGATCTTCTTCAAGATCTAACCGTTTTGGGGGAACAGCACTATAATAATTCCCACTTAGAGGAAATTGTTCATTATCTTCATCATTCAGACCATAAGTTTCTGTAACTTGTTGTTGCTTAGTTTCAAAAGGATTTAAACTTCTATCTTCAAAAGAATCTATTTCATTTAAATTATGATTATTATTAACATTTAAATCTTCTAATTGAATATCTTCATCTTCTTGATTTATGTTTTCATGTAATATAGAAGATGTTGGTCTATAATTTGAATTTCTTTTATGTATTGAACTTTGAAGAGAATTTGGCCTTGCACGATCACGTCGAATCAGAGATTTCTTTCTTTTAATGTTACCAGATTCCATATCATTTAAATCAGAATTAAAAGTTCCTGACATTCCTGAGTAAGGGTGAACCATACTTAAAATCTTCTTTTTTCGTTTTTTTTTGTTTTTTTTTGTTCTAATTAATTTTATAAACTATAGTTAGTAAACTGTAAAAATCAAAGGCTAAGGTCATTATAATATGAAATAATAATAAAATATATAAAAATGTATTCCCCTTTTAATTGGAGGATAGATCTTATATTTTATGAAAAGGGAACAATAAATGGATTGATTTTGTTATATTACTAACAATTCATAGAATACATACCAGTAAACTTTAATAGATTATTGTCTATACTGTATTAAGACTTTAAATAATTATAATTTAAGTAAAAAGAGATGACTTAAAATTTTAATCACCCATCCATGTGTGTGTTGTGTGAACCGTTTGAGAAAAAAAAGAACAAAAGATCAGATTTCTTCCCCCTTTTTTCACTATAATATTTCCCTCTCTTTACAAATTTTCTATTAATAATAAAAACTACAAAAAAGTTCTGTCAATAATTAATTTCACAGATTACGTAATAACAATCAATTCTAAAAAACCATCGTACGTGCACGGGTTTAGAATTTATTTAATTTTTCGTGTTTCCTTCCGTATTTTTCATTTTATATTATAATTTACTTTAAGAAGATTTGAAACTGACGCGTTGAAAATCAAGGGCTAAATTGCTGTATACATACATATCAAGCTAACCAGTAATTATGTCCGATAATATAAGCCCTCGAAAGAGATTACACAGACATCAGGATGATGATGAACAACTATCAGATGAAGAAGTTCCTGCATCTTCCCCACCAATGCTTGGCTCTTCCCCTCCACCAAATTTAGCTTCTTCACCTAATGTTCAACCATTTGAAAATGAAAATGAACAAGAATCAGAACTGGAAGATATTGCTGATTTAGATGATGATATGGAAGAAGCTACAGGTAGAGATCTTATAGGTGATGATATGGTAAATGATTATGTTTCAAGACCTGAAGAAGATAGGTATGATGATCGTGATATTGATGATGAAGAATATGATGAAATGGATATTGCTCAAAGAAGAAATGTCGATCAAATGTTAAATTATAGAGATACTTTTACTAGGGGGTCTAATCTAGATTTAGATGAAGCTGAAGAAGGAAGTGAAAATGATGATGATGAAGGTGAAGAAGGATTACCATCAAGAAGAAGAAGAAGATTTTCTAATGACGTTGATATTGATGATGAACAACAAGATGAAATGTCATATGAAGAATTAGCTGATGTGAAAGCTCCTTCACTTTTAGAATGGATTTCAAAACCAGCAGTTACTAGAACAATTGCAAGAGAATTAAAAACTTTCCTTTTAGAATTTGTTGATGAAAATGGTCGTTCTGTCTATGGTCCAAGGATTAGAACTATGGGTGAAATGAATAGTGAATCATTAGAAGTATCATTTGATCATACGCTTCGTTCAAAAGCTGTTTTAGCAGACTTTTTAAGGCGATCACCTGAAGAAATTTTAAAAATTTTTGATGTTGTGGCAATGGAAGCTACAGAAATTCATTTCCCTGATTATACAAAGATTCATTCAGAAATTCATGTTAGAATTACAGATTTTCATGAAATTCTTCATATTAGAGATTTAAGAGAATCTTATTTAAATACCCTTGTTAGAGTTACAGGTGTTGTTACAAGGAGAACAGGTATCTTTCCACAATTAAAATATGTTAAATTTGATTGTCTCAAATGTAATACTGTTTTAGGTCCATTTTTTCAAGATTCAAATCAAGAAGTTAAAATTCAATATTGTACAAATTGTCAATCTAGAGGTCCTTTTAGATTAAATTCAGAAAAAACTGTTTACAGAAATTATCAAAGAATTACAATTCAAGAATCACCAGGTTCTATTCCTGCTGGTCGTTTACCACGTCATAAAGAAGCAATTTTACTTTGGGATTTGGTTGATGTTGCTAAACCTGGTGAAGAAATTGATTTAATTGGTGTTTATAAAAATGCATATGATGGTGCTTTAAATGCCAAAAATGGATTCCCTGTTTTTGCAACAGTTCTTGAAGCAAATTGTATTAAACGACGTGAAGGTGCTAATCGAGATACAGATGATACTTCATCACCTTTCCAATGGAGTTTAGAAGAAGAAAAAGAGTTTAGAAAATTATCAAATGAAAAAGGTGTTATTGGAAAAATTATTTCTTCTATTGCACCTTCAATTTATGGTCATAAATATATTAAAACAGCCGTTGCCTGTTCTTTATTTGGTGGTGTTCCTAAAGATGTTAATGGAAAACATTCAATCAGAGGTGATATAAATGTTTTATTATTAGGTGATCCTGGTACTGCTAAATCACAAATTTTGAAATATATTGAAAAGACTGCTCATCGTGCAGTTTTTTCTACAGGTCAAGGTGCATCTGCAGTTGGTTTAACAGCATCTGTCAGAAAGGATCCAATCACGAAAGAATGGACTCTTGAAGGTGGTGCATTAGTTTTAGCTGATAAAGGTGTTTGTATGATTGATGAATTTGATAAAATGAATGATCAAGATAGAACATCTATTCATGAAGCTATGGAACAACAATCAATTTCAATTTCTAAAGCAGGTATTGTGACTACATTACAAGCAAGATGTTCAGTCATTGCAGCTGCAAATCCTATTGGAGGAAGATATAATAGTTCAGTTGATTTACAAAGAAATGTGAATTTAACAGAACCAATTTTATCAAGATTTGATATTATTTGTGTTGTTAGAGATTTATGTAATCCAGAAAATGATGAACGTTTAGCTGGGTTTGTTCTTGATTCTCATATGAGATCATATCCAATTGATGAAGAAGAAGAGATTGCAAATGATGATGCTGATGAAGATGATGAAAATGCAGAAAAAATGGACATTGCTGGAGATGATACAGATGACGAAATGCAAGAAGCGATTGTTAAAAGTCGAAGAAGGAAAAGATTAGAAAAAGTTAGAAAAGAAAAAGAAAGTGAAATTTCTCCAATTCCTCAAGATTTTTTAATGAAGTATATTCATTATGCTAGAACTCGAATGTATCCAAAATTAAATCAAATGGATATGGATAAAGTTTCAAGAGTTTATGCAGATTTGAGAAAAGAATCTCATACAACAGGTTCTTTTCCGATTACTGTTAGACATTTAGAATCTATTTTAAGAATTGCCGAATCGTTTGCAAAAATGAGATTAAGTGTGTATGTGTCAAGTAGTGATCTCGACCGTGCAATTAAAGTTGTTGTTGATAGTTTCATTGGAGCTCAAAAGATGTCTATTAGAAAGCAATTACAAAGAAGTTTCATGAAATATACATTACCTCAACGTTCATCTAATAGCTAATTGTGTAAACCGATCCAGTTGATCTGTGATTGAATAACTAGAAAATTCGTGTATTTTAATATGTAAAGTTACTAAACTGAACTAAACTAAACTAAACTAAACTAAACTAGACTTACCTGGTTTTCATTTTCGAGTCATCCCTGAACTTGAAGTGTAGCATATAAAAATTAGAAAAAACTTTGTTTTTTTACAATGTTTTTTCTCATCGATATTTCGGCCAAAATGCCGACACACAACATAAATTTTATGTGTTGTTTGAAAATAAACCGCCACCTTTAATAGTAAGAAAAAAAAAAAGGTGAAATTTAATAAAAACAGAAAACCCAAAGAAAATCTATTGATTTGTTTTTCAAATTAGACGGATACCATGGGCTCTTTATTTAAAGTTCAATATCCAGTAAAACCAAATGATGTGTTTTCTTTCCTTCCTAATTTAATTGGATTTTCCCGTGTGATAACGTTAATTTTATCTTTTTTCACAATGAAATCATACCCAATTATTACTATGGGATTTCTTTATAGTGTTTCATGTTTACTTGATGCATTTGATGGATATTATGCTAGAAAGTATGGTCAAAGTACACAATTTGGGGCAGTTCTTGATATGATTACTGATCGTTGTTCTACATGTTCATTAATTGTTTTCTTATGTGTCCTTTATCCTGATTATTTCATTGCATGGCAAGGATTAATTTCACTTGATTTAGCTTCTCATTATGTTCATATGTATGCTCAAATTACCAGTGGTTCAAAAAGTCATAAAAAGATGAGAACAGATACAAATTGGTTATTAAAACTTTATTATGAAAATAGAGTATTTTTATTTCTTGTTTGTGCATTTAATGAAATATTTTATATTTCATTATATTTGAATCATTTTAATTGTTTATATATTCCATTTACTGATATCAATTTGGCAGCTTCGATTATAATTATTTCAACACCTGTTTGGTTTTTTAAACAAGTTTGTAATGTTATTCAATTGGTTAATGCTTGTCAAATCCTTGCAGAAATGGATGCAAGTAGAATGAATGAAGAACATGAAAAAGTTAATTAAATAATTCATAGATATATTTTGATAAAAAATGTTCTCTTTTATTATTTTATTTTATTTTATTTTTGATTTGATTTGATTTGATTTTTAGTTTGAGTACGTTAGGACGTAATCAATAACCGATAAAAATGAATCGGAATATGCGTGTTTTAAATATAAATATATTTTTTGGTAGTTTTCATTGATTTTATTTGAATTTGTTTTTTACATATTATTATTCTTTCTTGGTTTTTTTCTTGTATTTAAAACTTTTTTTTTTTAATATATTTATATAATTTGTAAAGAGTTTTTATGGAAATCCAAATATATGAAATGAAAAGAAAGAAGAGAGTGTTTAAAAAGTGTAAAGAACAGAAAAGAAAATACAAACAATTTAACGATGTAATAATAATATATTAATTTAAAACTTATGAATAAGTTATTTACAAACATCACATGAATTAATTAATTTCATGAAAAGAAGTTGTAATGATAAATGTAATTTATAAGTTTTATCTTTTAAAATTGGATCTTCCTTTTCATTATTTGGATCATAAACTTGTGAAATTCTTAACCCATCTAAAACATAACAAGAATCAATTTTAATTTTTAATTGTGAAACGACATTAATTTTAAATTTTTTCATTAAAATTTGTAAATGATCATTAACTAAATCAGTATCAGTTGGACCTAAAACAATTGTAATTGCAGGTTTATTATTAAATTCTTTAAAAATATGATCCATCATAATTTTAAATTGACCTGTATATGACATATTATAACAAGGTGTAATAAAGATAAATCCATCACAACTTGAAATATCACGACTATAACCTGAAACAACGTTTGATTGATAATCCATTTCATCACAAATTGATTTTGGGCAAACAAAATCAATTGGTTGATCTAATAAAAAGTATGGCCTTTCTGCTGTAAATATCTTTGTTTTAATATTAGATTGTTTACTTAAACATTTATCAATGTTATAATCAACCCAAGATGCAACACCTTTACTATTACTTTTAGACCTTGTTGAACCAACAATGATACCAATTGTATAAACTGTATTTATTTTTTTTAATTGAGAATTTCCATATGTCATAATAGTAGCAATATATATATTATGTTAATATTAATGTTAATGTCAAAGAGTTAAATGTTATTAATTGAATAATATATAATTATAATATAAGTAAGGCAAAATGCTCATCTTTAAAACTTTTTTTTTTGACAAATTAAGGCAATAATAACCTCTTTTCTAAACAAATGCGCGTTCAAGTTTATCAATACCAGCTTGAAGACGAGGGATTGATTGCTTTAAGATTATATCTTCTTCAATTGCATCATGATTATATTGAGTTGCAAACCTATTTGGACCAGCAATATAATTATATTCAATTTTTATAGGAATTTCATCAACAACATTTAATTTAAATCTAGTTAATAAAATTTTCATTCGTTCAACACATGGTTCAACACTAGCACTACCTTGTGAAATAGCGACTGCAGGTTTCCCATTAAATTCATTAAATAAATGATCCATCATAATTTTAAATTGACCTGTATATGTACCATTATAAACAGGTGAAATGAAAACAAATCCATCACAAGATAAAATATCTTTTGAAAAATTTTGAATAATTTCAGAATCATATTTACTATCTTTAATAGCCATTGGAGGAGAAAAATTAACAGGTGAATTCATTAAATCATATGGTGTTGTTGGTGTAAATGTTTTAATATTATAATTTCTTTCTTCTAATAAATATTTAACCCAAGAACCAACACCAACAGTATTTGCAGTATTTCTATTTGATCCAATAATGATTCCAATGGTACGTTTAACGACAGCTGACATTATATTTTTCCCTTTTTCTTGTTGATTTAAATATTTTATTTCAATCTACTAATAGTATAATTTAATTAAAAGAATAAAGAGGGATTAAGCCTTGAATTTGTATTGAATTTCAATAACTTGATTAAATTATTTTTATATTTGTAATCTTACTCATATTAATAATGTAAAAAATGTAACATGAAAACAATTAGTTAAACGTGAAAAATTCTCGGAAATAAACACTTAATTTGGTTGTTCTCGGCCGAGCTGGATTACGTACTCAACAAATTGAATAAATTACGTAAACAGTTACGTACTCAGCAAATTAATTAAATTACGTAACTATTTACGTAATCAGCAAAATCCTGCCTTTTTTTTTATTATTTTCTTTCTTTTTGTAAATTTTAGTTTTTTAATTAATAAAAGAATAATCAAAAGGAACAATTTACAACACACACATACACACACACACACACACACACTCGCAGTTTAGCGTATTTCATGGATATATTCAATTTATATTAAAAATTAAAATAATAGATTATTCATTTAAATGTCACAACTTTTCAATTCTTCAGGTCTTTTTGATGATTCTGAAATTTCATCAACACGTCAAAGTCAAAATTTTAAAGATTTTTCAAGGCAAGGTTCTTCTATTTTATCTTTACCTTTATC
Source organism: Martiniozyma abietophila (assembly GCA_030564585.1). NCBI lineage: Eukaryota > Fungi > Ascomycota > Pichiomycetes > Pichiales > Pichiaceae > Martiniozyma > Martiniozyma abietophila. Next base: position 98,903 of record JAJLVG010000001.1, read on the forward strand.
ACCTGTTAAAAATTTAAATAATTTAACATCATTACCATCACAAATAAATCCATATACACCTTTAAAAACTTTAGTTGAATCTCCTTTTAGATCATCAAGGAATGGAACATCTTCTCCATCAAGGTCAATTATTAATAATAATAACAATAATAATCATTTGCCTGATAGTTTATTATCAATAAATAACAATTCAAATTCAAATTCAAATTTAAATTCTTTACTAAAAATGAAAGTTAGAGAACATCAATTTAATAATGGTGAATTTAATGAAAATATTAAAAATCAACAAAATAATTCATTTTCAAATTTAGATTCTTCAATGTTTTTAAATTCTGCATTTGGTCCAAAAAGATCATTTTCAAATTCAAATAATCAACTTTTAACAAATTTAAAAGATATTGGATCAATAAAAAAATCATTATTTAATTCTGAAAATAAAAATAATTTTAATGATTTATCATCAAAATTAAATGAATCAAAAAAACAATTAAAAAATAATAATGAAAAAGTTAATGGATTAATTATTAATGAATTAAATGATCCATTTGTTTCAGAAGCTTTAAATAGAATTACAAATAAAGAAAAAGAAATTAAAAAGATTTTATTTATATTATTTTCTTATTTTTGTTTCAAATTTTTAAAAGCTTGGTTTAACCTTTTATTATTAACTTGGCCTGAACTTAATATATTAATTAACTCAATTAAAAATATTGAACCATCAAATTTTAATCATCATTCTCATATTCATGGTGATATATTAATTAATCAAAAATTAAATAAATTTAATCATCCATTATTAAAAAAATTATTAAATTATTTAAATTTAAAAAATTTAGAAATTGAAATTTATTTTAATTATTTTCGATATTTATTATATTCAATTTTAATTTGGAATTTATTTATATCAATTTATAAAATTATTAAACCAATTGATAAATGTTTTGATTTACCATTAACAGCTCAACAAAGGAAAATCATTGGTTTACCATTATTACAAGAATCATTAAATTCTTTAGATGATTTTGAAAATGATGATCAAAATAATTGGAATTCTCCTTCTCGAAGATCAATTTTAACAACATTGGATGAACCTGTTCAAATAAAAATTCCAGAAAAGGAAAAATCAATAAATGAATATAGTAGTATGGTTGGAGGATTATCAAGTCTTGCAATTGATAGAAATAATAATAATAACAACAGCAACAATAATCAATATTTAAAATCAGATCCAAATAAAACATGGACTGCTGGATTTTCATCTATTAATAAATCAATGATTAATAATAATAATAATAATAATGATAATAATTTAGAAACTATTAAATCAAGATTATTAAATAATAGAGAAAATAAATCAGATTTTAATAATAATTATAATAATAACGGTCAATTCAATGGATTAAGAAATTCAAATGAACGTTTTTCTTATAATAAATATGATGATAATAAACATGATATTTTAGGAAATAAATCATTTTTTTAAAAATCAATTATAAAGGAATATTATATATTTAAATTTTTTTTAGTTATAATATCTATTTATGTATACATATATTTTAAGTAAAATTAATTATGTTAAATTTGAAATTTTCAGCTTATTGTAATAAAAATATTTTTATTCATCTAAAGGCCAATAATCAGGGAAAAGGAAATGCATCTTTTTTAACATTTCTTTATCTCTACCAATTTCTTTAGTTGAAACAGAAATTTTCATTGATCCAATAAGGTATTGATTAATATTATTTTTATTAATTAATGGTTCTAAAATTTCAATAATTTTTTCTGCAACAATATGAGCATTTTCTGAATTTGCTGTTAAATTTCCAATAACAGTTTGAACAGTAACAGGTTCAGCATCAATTCTCCAAGCATCATAATCAGTTGACATACAAATCATTTGATACGAAATTTCTGCTTCTCTAGCTAATTTTGATTCAGGAACACATGACATATTAATAATTGATCCACCAAATGAACGATACATTCTAGATTCTGCCCTTGTTGAAAATGCTGGACCTTCCATACAAATTAATGTTAAATCATCACCTTCTGTAATTCTTGAATGTAATTTAGCATTTTCACCTTTAATAAGATTTTGACAAGAATTTCCAATTAAATCACCTAATTCAAGATCAAATGGATCACCAAAACCTGCATGAGCAACAAATCCTTTACCAAAAAATGTTGAAGGTCTAATACCTTTTGTTCTATCAATAATTTGTGATGGGATTACAAAATCACGTGGTTTGATATGTTCTTGTAATGATCCAACAGCAGAAAATGCAATTATACATTTAACACCAAGTGATTTTAATGCAGCAATATTTGCTTGATTTGGAACATCTGAAGGTAATAAATCATGATGAACCCCATGTCTTGCAAGGAATGCAATTGGCATACCAGATTCAGTTTTTGAAATTGTAATTGGAGATGATGGGTGACCCCAAGGTGTATTAATAGTAAGTTTTGCAACTGGGTGAAGAGAATCTAATTTATAGAGACCGGTACCACCAATGATAGCAAGTGGTACAGGTTCGTTAAAGGTATGTGGAAGAGACATTCTATAATTTAATAACAACTTTTCTTATAATTACAAATCGTTTGAATTTAAGTTAGAATTGAAATGACAAAAAAAAGGCCAAAAATAATTAAACGTGGGCCGCCGCGGCTAATTTAGTAAGAAGAAGATGAATAAGAAGAATAAGAAGGAAAAGAAGAGAGTTGCCACAGTCATTTTTGCTCATTTCATGTCATGTCATGTCATGGTTTATGTTTATAATGATATTGCGGAGGGTTTAATTACAACTTACACAAAATAGTCTTCAGGAGTGTAAAAAGAAATACCAATATTTTCAGCAAATACTTTATCAGAATCACTGAAATCATTAGAACGACCAGCTGCATCTCCTACAAAGAATGATTTATCATTTTTAATTGGTGAAATAATATCAATTTTTAATTGTTCCCACATTCCTATCATAGGTTTACGAAAATTATAATGATCTGCTATTGAACTACCATTTAAAACACCTTTAGCCATTTTAGTTGCAGCATATATTACTAATGGTAAATCATTAAAATCTAAAGATGATACAATTTGTGATAAACGTCCAATAAGATTTTTCATTGATTTAGATTCTTTAATTGGATTATTAGTTACACCACCTTGATTAGTAAATATAACAATTATTCGATTTACATTACCAGGTGAATCTTTTACCCAATCTTGAATTTTCTTTGTAACTTTATCGTTAAACCATTTCCAATCAGAAGGACCTTTAGGATATTTTGAACCTGAATTTGTAACAATGAGTGTATGATCCATATCAAATGCAGCTACTTCAATTTCAATTGTTTCAATTAAATTTAATTTATTACTTTTAATAATTTCTTTTAAAGTTGGAGAATGATAATAAACACAATGAGTACCAATTGAATAAAATTCATTACCTAAATTTGTTATTTCATACTTTTGAATAATTTGTTTTGATTCAATTTTTTTCTTTGAAATCTTTTCAATGTGATGATCTTTCCCTATTAATGATTGAATATCTCTTGCCATTATGTAGATACTATTCTCCTTAATGATTTAATTTTAGTAATTTAAAAAAAAAAAAGGAAATCAAAAGTTTTATATAAAATTTTTAAACATATAAAAAAGCGCTTTTAAACAGGAATCTTTTATAGTGAATGTTTGTTTATTTGAAAGATTTAACAAAACAAGATTTCAATTAATATAGAATTAATCGTCATTAAGGAAAACTTAGTTTAATTTCAAATTTTAAAATTTATCATTTTATTATAAATTATTTATATGTACAAACGGATACTTTCTTTTTTTTAAAACACTCTACAAAGTAATTCACCATCAAGTTGTTTCTTAACTGCTTCATGTAAATTAACAACTTCTTTAGTACCTCTTGGCCTAACAAAAACAACTTCACCTGGCATAACAGGTTGAAAAAATCTAATCTTTTGACCAGCTGCAAATAATCTTAATTCTTCTGCTGATGCATGAACTCTTCTATTTGGTTTTGAAATGAGCTGAAATTTAGATAATACTGGACGACCATGACGATATTTCATACCAAGCCAAAGACGACGAGTTGAAATATTATCAGGTGTAACTTCAATTGGTTGAAGATCAGGACCAATTGTTGAACCCCTTTGAAGTGAACTAATAAATCCTTCTTTATAAAGTCCAAGAGCGACTTGAATATGAAGTCTAGTATATGGGATCGATGTAGCTGGTAATTTCGCCATAGAAACATTTTGTAAATGAGAACCAACGTTAGCTAGATGAACAAGAGACATGATTTTTATTCACTTTCTCTTTCTTTAAAAACCTTTAAAAACTTGAAAGAAAAGGGAAGAATTAAAAATTTAGAAAATTAATTTCTCGTTGTGAGAAAAAATGTGTTGGACAAAAAAAAAAAGAAAAAGAAGTTGATTTCTTCTCTTCTCTTCTCTTCTCTTTCACCTATTAAAATTAAGTCATTTTATTAATTAATTTAATTTATTTGACAAAGAATGTGGAAATTAGCTAGTCGAACAGCAGTAAACACAAGTAGACTTAGGGCTACTAGAAATACAAATATTGGATTAAGATGGGTTAGTGGTTTTAAAAATGAGGGTAGTGTCATGGATGATAAACTTCAATATAAATGGTTTATTTTAGTTGCTGCATTTGGTACAATGTTATATGTTAACGTTATGCAAAGAATTTCTGAACAAGATCATTCTAGTAATATTGAAAAATATAAAAAGACTTTTACACCAGAAGAATGGGAAGATTATGTTTCACAAATTCAAAGAAAGAAAATGCTTTTAGATAATAATGAAGAATGTTTCATGATTCCACAAACAAATGGTAATACAGAAAATTCAAAATTAATTAAAAATATTATTACATCACTTGGTGGGATTGAAAATGTTTTAGTTTTAGATTTAAATGAATTAGTTAAAAAGCAATTAGATAATTTAGATGGTAAACAAAAATATAATATTTTATTATCACAAAATCTTGATAATAAAAATTTAAAATCAAATGGATTTCAATATTTTTTTACATATAAATTAAAACCAGGAATTTTTACTCAATTAATTTATGATGCAATTAAAGATATTAAATCATCAAAACCAAATATTGGTAGAATATTATTATTAAATTATCCTCCAACTATTAAAGAAGCTATTAAATTTGAACAAAATATTTCTGTTAAAGATACAGCTATTACTTTAAATAAAACAGAAATTTCTGATGTTGTGGAATACTTTGAAACTGTTGATAAAAGTATATATTATAAAGATCTTAAATCCATGAAACCTTTAATTGTTGATGTTACTAAAAGATTAATTGATGAAATTGAACCTGTTATAGAAAAACCTGATAATTTTAAAATTAATTCTATCAATGATCAAGAACCAAATGATAATGCTTCCGCAATTCAAAAGGCTCAATGGAAATTAAGGAAATTAGGTGAACCAATTCGAAAATATGGTGAAACAGATGAAGATGTTATTAAAAGACTTACTACTACTAAAAATTAAAGAATTTATTTGATGAAAATAAAAAGAATGTTGGGTATACATGTATATAATATATTTAAAGTTATGTATTTACATAACTTCTATTAACCAACCCTTTGAAAATGGATAATATACTTTTATTAACCAACCCTTTGAAAATAGATAATATATAGACAAAAAAAAAAACATTAAATAAACTTATCAATCATCATATTAGTAAATTCATGGTCATTATCTTGTGAAAGAGAATGTGAATAAACACTTCCATTTTTCAATAAATGTTTCCTTTGATCTCTATTTATTGCCCAAAATGAAATAAGACCAAAATTTTTTTCTTTTGCAAAATTTAATAACATTTCCCAATCTTTTAATGATAAATTTGTTTGATCATCATTACGTCCAATCATTGGACACATACCAATTTTATTCCAAATTTTTTCATTACTTATAAATTGATTTTTAAAAAGTCCAAATTTTAATGATTTTTGAGCATCTTTTAAAATATTTATATGTTTAAACCCCCATGATTTATAACCATTTAATTGATTATTATAATCCATGATCATACAATTATAAATATCAATTGAAATACCTGCATTTTTAAATTCATTAATAATGAGTAATCCATTATTACCAAATCCACCTTCCCATTCAACTGGTAAAGTTAATGAAATCCAAAGTTTCTTATTTAATTTTAAATAATATTTATTACATAATTTTTTAGTGAATTCAATCCATTGAAATCTAATTTTATAATTAATTAATTTTTCACCTTCAATATCAAGATCAATTCTTGAAATTCCTAAATAAATTAATAAATTTAATACTTTATTAACTTCTTGATCAATTGTTAATAATTTTGATGGGAAATCACCAAGTTGACCACCAATTGATAATATAATATTAATTTCAGGATGATCTTTAATATCTTTAGCCCATTCTAATATTTCATCATATCTATCAGAAACTAAAAATGCTAAAGTAATTGATTTTAAATTAGGGTGAATAATTTTTATATCTTCAAGATTTTTAATTTTAAAATCTCTATTTTTTGATTGTTTATATGATGTTGATGTATCATGGGCCCAAGCGTATAAATAAGGAGAAAGTATAGTTTTTGACATTTTCAATTAAATTATTAATTTATTTATTTTAAAAAATGAAAGATTTGTTTATGTATGGTACTATAGATGTATAAATTATTAAAAAAAGGGTGTTTTAAATTTAAAGGCAATTGATCAAATTAATCTTCTTTTATCTCTTTCTTTAGTATGAGAGAGAGAAATGCGCATTCTCCACAAGCTTATAAATACAACAAATTAAAGGAGTTAAAGTTTTAAATATTAGTAAGACTATTGATACAATTATATATCTTTAAAATTAAATATATATTGAGTTACTTAGTAACCAAGTTTATCATTAAAAATAAATTCTAATTTTTTACCTTTCCCTTCTAATAAAAGATCATCAACTGAATGAATCCTTTTATTATTATTATTATAACTTAAATTATTTAAAGTTTGAACAAATTTATAATTTTTTATACGATTTCCTTTTGGTGGAGTTACAAAACTTGGTATATTAATTCTTTTATTATTGGTATTACTAATATTAAAACCATTTGAAACCCATGGATCTTTTAATTGAATTTTTGTTGTTAATGGATTTATATCTATTTGTGAATAACCAGGATATGATATTATTGATAAATCATTAAGAGGAATTCTTTTATTATCAAATTTAGAAATTGGTTGCATATTAAACCTTGAAATTGTATTACCATCATTATTATAGTCTATATTTTCAAACTTTTCATTAATTTTATTTTCTTTATTTTCAACATTATTATCATCATCATTGCTATTATAAAATACTGATAATTTATTTAATTGTGGTGTTAATTGACTTGATAAATTTTTTCTATAATTTGAATCATCATGAAAAATTTCAAATGATAATTGATTTTTAATACATTTTTTTAATGGACTTTTCTTTAATTTTTTAATTGGTGATAATGTTGTTAATTTTATTGGAGATGTTCTTTTAAGTGGAGATTTTGATCCATCTCTATTATTATTATTATTATCAGTTAATGATGTTGATGATGATGATGTTGATGTTGGGGCTAATATATTAGATGATTTGATTGTAAGTGGAGTGCGATACATTTATATAATTGTGTTGTTCTTATATTGTGTTGTTCTTATATTGTGTTGTTCTTATATTGTGTTGTTCTTATATTATGTTGTGTTGTTTAAATTTGTTCGATCGTCAATCCTTTTTATATTAAAATTTAAAACGAAAAGAAGAAAGAAAAGAAAAGAAAAGAAGAAAGAAAAGAAAAGAAAAGAAAAGCTCATTAAATGAAAACACAACACAACACAACAAAAGAATAAGAAAAGCGCGTTCGCGTTTTTCTTTAAGGGAGAAAGAAAAGAGAAAGAAAGCGATTAAAAATATTTAGAGAGAGAGAGATATTAATATTTAGAGAGAGAGAGAGGGAGAGAGTTAAACACGTGATTAGAACACACTACATTAGAACACACTATACAACACACTATACAACACACTATACAACACACTATACAATACACTATACAATGGGAAAAGATAAAACAAATCAATATGGACGACGTACTTGGGACGTTCAAGAATTTACAGAAAAGGCAATATCAAGAAAGAGAAATAGAGATGGTAAAATAAGTAATGAATTATTAACAAATAAAGAAATTGAAGAAATGATTAAAAATAATAGTGATGCAAAGCATATGCTTTCTCAAACTATTATAAAAAATAATAATAGTAATAATACTATATTTGGTGAAGATAATAGTTGGTTTAAATGTGATTTATGTAAACGAAAATTTAAAGATAGTGTTAAATTAGCTGAACATTTAGGTAGTCCACAACATTTAAATAATTTAAATAATTTAAAAATTATTAACAATAATAATATCAATAATAGTTCACAATATCAATTAAATTTAAATAATGAATTAACTTTAGATATAGTTAAAGATTTTGTTAAAAATCTTAAAATTCAAATGAAAATTAATGGTTTACAAACTTTTAATGATTCACCTAAAGATGAAATTAATCAAAAAATTAATTTAAAAGAACAATATAAATTAAAAAATGATTATAAAATAGATCAAAAGATTAAAAAAAAATTTTTATTAAAAAATGATGATCAAATTGAAAATAATGATGATCAAAATACTGAATTAATTAATTTAATGGGGTTTTCAAGTTTTCGTCCACAAACACATTGATTGATTCACATATACCAAATTTTAATATTTAAAAATTAGTAGTTAATTTTTAATGACAATTCATTCAATACATTGCTTCAATACCCATGTTAAACAATCTTCCATTTCTGTTTTATCAATAAATTCTGATTCAAATATAGGTTCACGAATTAATTTTATCTCTTCAAAATTTTCAGAATCTTTTTTAATACCTTTTTTAATACTTGAATAAACATGAACTCCATATGAAACATCAGCAGTAGAATACCTTGAAATTATATCAATTTTAATTTTAATAGTTTTCAATTTATCATTCTTTTTATCAAGAATTAAAATAATTGAACTTTTTGGAGAAATATTTGAATAAATTCTAACAAAGGGATCTTTAATATTAATTTCGTCCCTTTGTGAATTTAAATTTGAATCATTTTCATATTTCCTTGATTTTAATTGAATAACCCCTTGATATTCATCATTATTATTAAATTTAAAATTATTTGCAATTTCTTTTAACATTCTTTCAATTTTATCAAATGCTGAATTATGTTTAAAATGCATTATAATAGGTCTAATTAAAAATCCATATCTATCCCTTGGATCCTTTTCACCAATTGATGTACTAAAATTCACTCCATCATTTGTTCTTGAAATTGTAGATTTTAAAACATTTTGTTTATCTTTAATATTATTATTATTATTATCATTCTTTCTTATTATATTATTATTATTATTCTTTAATTGTATATTTTCTTGAAAAATTGCAATTGGAGGAATCTCATTATGTAACATATTCCTTTCATGGGATGCACAAACTAATAATCTTAATAATAATAACATATTATTTGCCTTTTCATCATATTCTAAAACTTTTTTATTAATAAATGAATCAGTTATGACTTTTGATGATTCAACTTTATCAATTTCAATAATTATTGATGAAGATGAATTTTTTGATGGTAATTCAAATTGAATACGAGATTTTATTTGTGTGTTCTCTTTTAATTCAGTTGAATTCATATAAGTATTTAATGAAGTTTCATCATTATCATCATCATTCTCATTATCATCAATAATCTTTACATTTAAAAATGCTAACCCCATCGCTTCTTTAATCAAATGCCAATATAATTCATTTTCAAAAAGAAAAAACCTTGACTTTCTTATTTCTTTTAAAACTTTTTCACTACCACTTTTTTTTTCATCATTTAATGATTCAAATAATTCTAAAACTTCTTGCTTCATATAACTTTTTGTATCACTTTCACCAATTAAAATTAAGTTATTCCCATTTCTTTTATACATTCTTAAAACAACAATATTTTCACCACCCCAAACTGATTCTCTTTCTTTATGAACAACTTTTTCTAATATTATATGACCATGATTATCCCTTTTTAAAATTGCAATTCCTTTATCAAAATAAATACTACCTGAATCTCCATATCCATATCTAATTCCAATTTCTTTTCCCATTGATTTAGAATTTGAAATAGAAGAAGAAATATGAGTAACTACTTCATTTGCTTTTACAATATCTAATACATCATTCCAAAATACTCTTTCATCATGAATAAGTTGCTTTAATTTGTCAGATGACTCATGGGCCAATTCAGAACTATTTTTTAAACTATTCAATTTCCATGCTCTACCTATTTTCATCGACCTTTCTTTTTTTATACTAAATTTTCCTTCTTCATTATTATTATCATCACCATCATCATCTTTATTATTATTATCTGTTTCAATTCGATTACATGAAAGTGAACCCATTTTAATACTTTGTTTTAAAATTGGTGACATAGATGATTGTGCAGCAGTTGGACGTACTGAAGATATTAATAAAGACATAAAATCAGAAGCAATTGATGCTGAATTATATGCTTGATGAATTAAATCTTTTAATTTCTCTCTCTTTTCTAATAATATTGTTTCATTATTAATCTTTTCATCATCTTTTGAAAATGATTCTTCATCATCAATAACCATTTCATCATTTTCACCTTTATTTATTGAAATTAATTTCATTATTGAATCTTCTGTGATATCACTAAACTTACCATATTGACTAACTATTTGTGTCATTAATTTTACACTTGGTAATTCATGTGGATTCAAATTGGAATCTTTTCCAGTATAAAATGGGTTAGGTAAACTACTATGAACATTTTCTAAAAGAGCTGTATCAATATTTAAACCATTATTCTTAACTAAAGGATAGCTTATACAATTTTCATGGGACATTTCTTTAATATTATTTCGTGCTTTTCCTTCCGTTTAAATAATTGTAATGAAATTCATTCTTTTCAGTTTCTCATCAAAACACAAAAGTGTTAAACTTTTGCGGACTAATTTTAATCCTAAACTAAACCAAAACTATAAAATTTGTTCTTTATACATTTATATATATTTGCTATGGTTTCAATTGGTGAATCTCCCGATCCAAAGGCATTTGGAGCTAATTATGTTGATGAACGTCACATGGATGCATTTCAACGTGCACTGGATGCAGGTGATGATGATGTTTCGGTGAGGCTATCTTCTCAAAATGATTGGACTCCAATATATAATAAAACTACATCTTTACCATCTTCATCAGTTGATGAATCTTCATGGTCTTTCAGTCTATTGAGATATCCACTTTTAATCTTTACACTTACTTGGGCATGCTTCCTTTCATTATTATACTTCGTTGTTAGAATTGCAATTAATTTATCAGAACAATATACTTTACAAAGGGATACAGAAAGAAAGAGACTTGTTTTCAATCTTAGAAATTCAAAATCTTATAAAGAATATGTTGAAAATGCAAAGATACTAGATACTTATTTAGGATTAGATAAATGGAAATATGAAGATCGTTATAAATATTACGATTGGAAGTCTTTAAGTCGTACCGTTTCAAGGTTACGTAAACTTAGAGCTGCAAATAGAATTGAAGATTTAATGGTATTACTACAATCATGTGTAAAATCAAATTATGCTGGTACTGAAAATCCATTATTATATTCCCATACTCATTTTGGTACAAAAGTCTTAGTTCAAAGGTATAATCATGAAGTGGTTCAAGGTATAGATTTTGTAAATAACTCAGATGCTGTAAGTATTCGTGAAAAGAGAATGTTTTTTAAGATATTAGATAAAAATTTTGGTAGAACTTGTATAGTTTTATCAGGAGGTGCTTCATTTTGTTTTAATCATTTTGGTGTTTTGAAAGCTCTTATTGAAAATGATCTCATGCCAGATATTATAAGTGGAACATCTGGTGGAGGTATGATTGCTGCATCAGCTGCAACTCGTACAAATGAAGAACTTCTAGAATTGATAAAACCTGAATTAGCTTCTCAAATTACCCCTTTTAGTTCTGAATCATTTTTAACTGGTATTAAGCGTTGGTGGAAAACTGGTGCCCGTTTTGATGCAGTTGATTGGGCACGTCAGTCACAATGGTGGACAATGGGGTCAACTACATTTAAAGAATGTCTACTTAGAACAGGTAAAGTTTTGAACATTTCAACAGTTCCACATGATATCCATTCACCAACTATTTTATGTAATTATATTACATCCCCTGATTGTACTATTTGGTCTGCAATGCTTGCTTCAGCAGCTGTTCCTGGTATTTTAAATCCAGTTGTTTTGATGGAAAAGAAAAAAGATGGTAATGTCAAACCATTTTCACTCGGAACTAAATGGAAAGATGGATCACTTAGAACTGATATCCCATTAATTAATTTGAATATGTATTTTAATACAAAATTCTCAATTGTTAGTCAAGTGAATCCTCATGTCATGTTATGGATTTTTAAAAATAGAGGTGATATTGGACGTCCCGTTTTACGTTCTCGTGGGCCTGTTACTAAAACATTTAGAGGTGGATTTGTACTTTCATACATGGAAAATCTTATTAAGTTAGAAATCATTAAATGGATGAAAATGGTTAAAGAATTTCAATTATTTCCTCAATTACTTGAATCAGATTGGTCTAACCTTTTTCTTCAAAAATTTGATGGAACTATTACAATCTTTCCAAAAGTTGAATTAAGTGATTACCTTTATATAATGAGTGATCCATCAGAAACAAGATTACAAAGAATAATTAAGAATGGTGAGTATGTCACTTGGCCAAAACTAGAATTTATCAAACATAGATTAAGCATTGAACGTGCTATTAGACGTGGTCTAGAAGACTCAAGAGTAAAAAGCAATACAAGTACTAGATTTACTTCACCAAAACCTAGAGGATTTTCACACAACCCGTTGAATATATCAGTGAAAAGCAATTTGTCAGCAGCAGATACCAACAATGTCCATCCAAACGATATTGATGAACTCATTCAAAAAGAAACACAAAAAGATGAAACTTCATTGAATCTCCTTGAAAATGTCATAAACGGTGTTGGTACAGATACAAATTCTGATGATATTCATGAATCAGATGGAGATATTGATGTCAATAAAGTTGATGATGATCAGCTTACCTCAGGTAATTTTGGTTTTTTGGGTATAAGAGAGGATAATTGCCAAGGATTTAGTGGACTAAGTGATAGCGATTTAGATGATGAATACGAAGGTTCGGAAGATTTCAGCTCACAAAATTCTGCTACTGACAATTTAAAAAAGAAAGCAAAAGGATTATCTACATGCATTAATGAGAATAATGATATTCTTAAAAATAGAGCCAATGACATTAAATAGTTCTAATAAGACATCGAGGCTAATTTTTGTTTCAAGTTTTGGTTTTTCTTCCCACACAATTGTGAAGAGTAGAATGATCTATCATAAACTTTCTTCGATGGAAATTAACATTAATAATGGGTTATAATATTAGAGATTAACATGCCTATTTGTTTTATACATAACAAAAAACTTTAAAATCATATAACAACTTACCGTAATCGTCCCAACCATCAATAACTTCACTTATTATTTGTTTCAATCCAAGGTTTTCCATACGGGTCCATAAATCAAAACGAACATCTTCAAATCTGTCACGTTTTCCAAGCATGAATATAACACGTGGGTTTGATTCTTTTTGTGACATGACTGATCTAACAACATCTTGAACCCATTCAGGATGTGATGGAGAATATACAGGATCTGCAAATATTAAAATTTTAAATTTTCCGTCTTTATTTAAAGAAATTGATTGAACAGTTCGATTAGAAATAAATGGTTCTGGATTCGTCCAGTCTAATGGAGTTACTATTAAATTTTTATTAACTTTCTCTTCAATTTCAGAACCTGGAATAGAATAAGTAGCTTCTAATCCATTTAAATTAAGATTTTTTGATAAATTTTCAACAATTTCAGGTAAATCAGTACTTACAATATTAAATCCAAACTTTGCAAGTAAAATAGTAATTAATCCCGTTCCGGATCCTAATTCTAAAATATATGTTTTATCACCTTTTTTTAAACCTAGCCATCTTTCCAATTCATTCTGATCGACATTTGTACAATCATATGACAGTTTTTTTGCTAATTCTCCAGCAGCACCCCAGGTCACGTTACCAATTTTGTCTTCAGTCATTCCAGGTTCAAAAAGATCTATTTGTATTTCATTTTTAAAAGAATCTAATTTCACTTTTCTTGTTGAATTACCTCTTAAAGCAGGAGATAAATATGATGTTATTAACTTAGAGGCATTATTCAAAACAATATCAGTTTCTTCCTCTGTATAAGTTGGAAAATTGTATGCAATCAGTCTAGTAAGATAATCTGTTAAACCTGATAATTGCCTTTGTGGTATATCAACAATAGTCAACGTTATTTCTATATTATATCCCAAATATTCAGCTAACACTTCTATTTGCTCAATTGTCACAGATCTATGTTTTAAAATTTCAGAAATTTTAACATTATTAGTGGATGGTTGGGCAAAATTCGTTTGCTGTTCGGGTTCCAATAAACTCAAAATTGTTTTCAAAATTTTGTATGGTGGGTTAACTTGCATATGTGGGAGATCCAATGGTTGGAGGAATCCTATGCTGGGTTTATTATCATCAAGTCTTAATTTGTCTTTATCATCCACCTCAATTATCAATTTTTCAGAATTTATTGAATGATTAACCCTTAGATTTGAGTCCAAAATTGGGTTTGATTCATTTTGGAAACCATCGTCTTCAGGATCAAAGTATGATAGTGGATCAAAGTCCATCAGATTTATTAATTTAAATAATAACTATTTCACAAAAGGTTTTATGACACAAATCTTAGAAAAAAAAAAGTATAATCAAAAATTTTTGTGCTGAGATACGAAATTTATTAAGAGAACTAAAATAAAACTATTACGATTCGTAGATCGAGTTAAATTACTAATATTTAGTATAATAGGGACTCTCAGATTATAAGCTATAGTTGTGTTTGTTCGAAAGTTTATGAAACAGTACATACAAAAAATAAAAAAAAGGGATTGATGAAGTTCTTACATATTGTTTTCATTTCTAAATTGACTTATATTCATTCCAGGACGAACTTTATCAATTAAATCACGTCTATCCATTGCTAAAAATGCTCTTTTAAGGGTTTCTATTAAGCTTCCAGATTGATCTGTATCGCTAACAAATGAACCATCTCCATCAGGATTTTCAACTTCATGCATACTCAAACCAGTGAGTAAATGATCTATAGCATCTTTGTACATTCCCATATTGATGAATGAAACACCTAAATTATATCTAGCCCTAACAAAGTTAGGATTTAATTGTAATGCTTTTGAATAAGCTTCAATTGCTTGCTCAGGTCTATTCGAATTTGCGTAAGATGCTCCTAATCTATTCCATGATAATGCATCATTGGGATTACATCTAATGGCAGCTTGAAAGCAATCCAAAGTTTTATCGTATTCTTCCATTGAGTAAAACAAAACACCAAGACATGTTTGAACATCAGCATCAACATTTGCACCTGCTGGTGATAATTGTGCAGCATTTAAAAATAAATTTGTAACACGTTTATTAAGGGAATAACGATCATCTGAAACATCATTTGGATTTTCTCTTCTAGCTCTAGAAACAACATCTGGGTATTTGGTTTCAATCCACCTTTCAAAAGTTTTAAAAGCTGCATTATCGTAACCTTCATTAACATAAGAAATTGCAAGGTTCATTAAAGCTGTTAAATTTTTTGGATCAACATTTAAACAATTTTCAAGAGCTGTTATACCTTGTAATTCTTTTTCATTTTGAATTTGACATTGTCCAAGTTTTAACCAAGCATCTATATGTTGAGGATTTTCTTGAACAGCAGATTCAAAGGCCATAGCAGCTTCACTAAGCTTTGCACCACCTTCCATTAATTTACAACCAATTTCATATGCATTAGGATTATGTAAAAAATCATTTTTTTCTTCAAATTTATATTCATCACCAGGACGTTCATTAAACTGTTTTAAAAAGTCATCTGATAAATGATGTTCTTGATCAAATGGGGTATTCATTTGATCTAATACCGATGTAGCTTGATCCATTTCTAATTCTGTAGCTTTATCAAGTTGTTGTTCGATCTCTTTAAAATGATCTTCCCAGTCATGATTTTGACTAATCTTTTGATTCTGTGATTGACCTTCCAAAATAGTACCATATTTTCCATCTAAAGAATGCATCATGTGCTGTCTATTTAAAGTTGAAGTAGAAGATAATAAAGGAGGTTTCATCATAATAGAATTGTTAGATTGTTGAGAAGAGAAAGATTGGTTTCTTTTATTCTTATTATTCAAGAATTCGTTAGCCCAATTTTTTTGCTGTAAAAATGCATGTTCTTGTGATTGCTGTTGTAATTGAAAAGATGGAGACTCATTGATTTTATTATTATTATTCAGGAATTCATGAGTCCAATTTTTTTGTTCAAAAGCAGGGACGTTGTTATTACCAACAAATGAGTGATGTTGTTGTTGTTGTTGATGTTGTTGTTGTTGTTGTAATTGATGATGATGAATCAAATTCAATTCATGATTCATTGGTTGAAAAGAAAATGAATTTGCTGATGATCCTTGATTCATAAAATTTTCCATTTGAATTTTATCTTCTGGATTCATGGAACCTGTATTTCGAAATCCATTTTGATCAGGTTGATGACTATTAGATCCGCGTAGAGAATGTTGCAAAGAAGTATCAGTTTGGGTATGTTTTGATAACTGTGCAAGAGGATTAACATTTGAAGCACATTCAGAACCTCCTAAAAATGACATTTTTTTTCTATTGTATTAAATATGTTCAAATTAGTTTACCTTTCACCTTCAAATATATAATATGAGAAAATGGGAAGTGATTATGATGTGTATGAAGAGAAGAGAAGTGAATTAATAAATTTGTTGCATTTTTAATGAAATTGATAAAAGCGCTTTGTCCTTCCTAATTTGGAATAAATAATCGACGCGTCGATGTCAGCGACGCCGGCTGAAAGGTCGCCGTTTTCCGCTTGAAAATTAAAAATTAACAAAAGGAACCAAAAAAGGTGCTGAAATTGAGGAGGAGATGTGCCTATATAGCGTAATTAAACAAGGTTTAAACAATAATTAAATAGTCATCATGTCTTCACAAGCATCTGCTGCTGCATCTAGATCGGTTTTATCCAAAGTCTTTAATAAAGATACTTTCAAATATATTTTTACAACTCATTTTTGGGGACCTGTTTCAAATTTTGGTATCCCAATAGCTGCTATAATGGATTTACAAAACAAGCCTGCTGATTCAATTTCTGGTCCAATGACGGGATCACTAATTGTTTATTCTGCTGTTTTCATGAAATACGCATTGGCTGTTAGTCCTAAAAATTACTTGCTTTTTGGTTGTCATGTTGTTAATGAAATCGCACAATTAGGTCAAGGTGTTAGATATGTTAACTGTCATTACCTTTCAGATGATAAAAAAGAAGATAATAAATCCATTTAAATATATATGTTAAGCAATTAAGGGTAAGTTTTTCTTTTTTTTTTTTTTCGTTACTTTTCTATTTAATAATTACACACTGTATAATCTAAAAGACTAAATGTTTGAAGAAAGATTATAAAATACTAAAATGTAAAATTTCAATCAAATATTCCTTTAAAAGCTTTATTATTTTGGGTTGGACCAAAAAAATCTTCAGTATCTTCGATATCTGTTTCTACAAGCTTTCTTTTTCCATTTTTTGTGTCCTTTGGTTTAACCGTGACTTGATGAAACTTTTCATTATTCATAAATAACTGGTCTACCACAAATTCATTTTGTTTACCACTAGAGATTTGAGTATTTCGATATGCTGCTTGTTCATTAGGTATTTGATTTATTTCTTTACTTTGAATTATATTTTGTATTATTGATTCTGCTTCATTGCTTAAGTTATTATCACGATTATTATCACGTTTATTATCATTATCCTCCTGAGAAGGTACAAATAATCCTTCTTCGATTCCCTTAAAAGAAGTATTATTGAATAAATTAAAAGGTTTTAAAACTTTTGGATTTTCCAAATGTGATTCATCATTTCGATTTTGATCCAATACATCAACATTGATATTCAATACTTGATCATTAGTTTCTAATAAAACTTTATGACTTTCACCATCAGTGACTTCAGTAAGTGTCAATGTACAACATTCTTCATGAGAGTTATCCTTATCAAGGAAGTACCTTCTTTGAAATATAATTGGATTTCCTGGTGCAGTAAACATGATATCAACAACGCAATCATCATTATTGTTTCCAATAATTTTAGTTTCATTTTCATTTCGATTCAAAAAATATATGAGATTAGTTGATATAAGATTAATATAAGATTTAAAATCTCTTAATCTAAAAGAAACATGATGTGAAAATGTATCAAGTTTTGATTTATATTCTCGAATATTATTAAATCTAATCTGATCTAATAATAATTTAATATCCAAATTCATTGGTCTTTCCTTTAATCCTAATGAGTTAACAGTTGCAGTTACTGTTGATTGTCGACTAAATCCACAGAATCCAATAATTTGAGTTTTAGGATAAACTTCTATTTTAAAATCTTCAAGTGATGTTGGAATCATTAAAATAAATTTTTTTAAAATATTTGAATCAATTGCCACTCGATGAACTCTATTTTCTATTTCATAATTAATTACTTCGTCTTCAATTGGTATTGGATCATTGATATCTGTTTTATTCTGTTCCTCTAAAACTTTATAATAAATATTACAAAATTTCAAATCATAAGCTGAAAATCCTGGATGAACATTAATCGAATATTTTTTAGTTAATTCTGTCTTTGTTTGAAACTCAACAAACATTTTATTAGAGTAAATTTGTTGAATCAAATCATCACCATGAAGAAAAAAAATCTTCCAAGAAACTGAATCTTCAGCACAATCTTTAAACAAAATATCCATATCTTTTGAATTAACCCAAAATGAAAAGGATCTACCTTGATTTTCCTCATCGCCAACGGGTGCTTCATGTGATAATTCTCCTTCAATATTAAAAGATTTAAAAAATGATTCATGGAATGTAGACGTCAATAAAGTAGTTTTTGTTTTATTAACAACTGAAAAACTGACCTCATTTTTGGATTTTTTTCCTTGTACAGCTTGTCTAACAGTAATTTTAAAAGAATCCATAATTGTTAAAAAAGTATGAATTGATTTTGTCCATAAAAGACGTCCATCTTTTGCTTGTAATTCTATCTCAAATCTAAATGGCATTGGATACTTAACCGGTTTCTTCTCTGTATATCTTGTAAATTTGAAATAATAAACAAATCAAATTATAATTGTAGTATTATCACCAATTATAAATTTGAATTCTAGTATTTGTTCCAGTTGGGTTCATCACCGTATAACAATTTATACTTGAATTGCTTTTTTCACTCTTTTCCCTCTCTATATATCTTCATTTATTACGCGTAACATTAAAATATTTCAAAAATTGAGAGAAAAAGAGAGGAAGGAATGTTTATGTTTTTTTCTCTCTATATTTGTCTTCTTTATACACAATAACTGACGCGTCATTAGCCTCACTACTAGAGTGTTATGTGGGTGAAAGAATTGATTATTGATGGGTTTAAGTCATACTCAGTACGTACTGTTATCAGGGACTGGGATCCTCAATTTAATGCAGTGACTGGTCTAAATGGGTCAGGTAAATCAAATATTCTTGATGCAATTTGTTTTGTTTTAGGTATTGCTAATACTTCTGCATTAAGAGCTCAAAATTTACAAGATTTAATTTATAAGAAAGGTCAAGCAGGTGTTACTAAAGCTAGTGTTACTATTTGTTTTGATAATTCTGATAAATCCAAATCACCATTAACACGTAAAAATGATGCAGAAATTATGATTACAAGACAAGTTTCAATAAATGGATCCACAACTCTTACTAAATATTCAATTAATGGATCAAAGGCTACACAAAAGGAAGTCGGTGCATTGTTACAAGAAGTTCAATTAAATATTAATAATCCTAATTTTTTAATCATGCAAGGTGAAATTACTAAAATGTTAAATATGAAACCAAAACAAGTTTTAAATTTAATTGAAGAAGCTGCTGGAACTAAAATGTATGAAGTTCAAAGGGAAAAATCTGAAAATGTAATGAAAAAGAAACAAACAAAATTAGATCAAATTAATTTAACTTTGAAAGAAGAAGTTGAACCAAGATTAAGAGAGTTAGAAAAGCTAAAAGGGGTCATCATTGAATATACTAATGTTAATTTAGAAATGGATCAATATTCAAGAACGATTGCAGCTTATGAATATCAAGAAGCAACTGATACGATCAACAAAATTCAACAACCTATAGAAGATTTAGAGCATAGAAAAATTACTTTGAATGAAGAAATTGATCAATACGATAATCAAATAATTGAATTACAAAATCAGCTTGATGATGTGAAAAATAAACAAAAGAATATCAATACAGATGCACTAAAAGCATTAGAGGCCCAAGAAAATGAAATCTCAAATCAAATAACAAGATTGATCACATCAAAAGAATTTAACCAAAGTTCATATACTGAAATTGAAAAAACAATAGAAAATGCAAAAATTAAATGTACTAAATTAAAAGAAAACTTGAATGATAATGAAGTTGAATACCAGAAAAAAGAACAAGAATTTTTAATTGATGAGGAAAGACTTGAAGGTTTTAAAGAAATTGTTCAACGTAAAGAAGACTTGTGTTCAGCATTATCTACAGGGTTTTCAGCTAATGGTGCTTCAGATGCAGGTTATACTTCACAGTTGAGAGATGTTAAGAAAAAAGCATCAGAATTATTGACAAAAATTGAACAAAGTAAATTAAAAATTAGTCATTATGAGTCAGAGTTTGATCCAAAAAGACTTGAAAAACATAAAGACACTTTAAATGATTTCAAAAGGATATTAAATGATCATGTTAAACGAGCAGAAACTCTTAAAAATCAGCTCAGAGAAAGTGGGTTTGATCAGGATGAATTTTCTCAGCTAAAAACAGAAGAAATTCAGTTGTTAGATGACCTTAGCCAAATGAATCAAAGAATTCAACAATTTAGAAGGCAAGATAGTCGATTTGATTTGTCTTATCAACGACCCTCTGAACAATTCCGAGATGAATCAGTTAAAGGATTTTGTGGTGAATTATTTGAGCTACCACAAGAAAAAGGATATACATCAACCGCCTTAGAGGTTTGCGCCGGATATAAATTGTTCAATGTTGTTGTTGACACTGATAGTACAGGTTCAGAATTACTTGAAAAGGGGAAATTGAGGAGAAGAATTACAATTGTTCCATTAAACAAAATCACATCAAAAGTTGTTAAACTAGAAATTGTGAATGCGGCCAAGAAAATGGCTCCTGAAAAGGTTGAGCTTGCATTAGATTTAATTACTTACAATGGTGATATAAAAAAGGCTATGGAATATGTTTTTGGTAATAAACTTATTTGTAATGATGCTGATACAGCTAAAAGGGTTACATTTGATAAAAATATTAGAACAGGCTCAATTACATTAGAAGGTGACAATTATGATCCAGAAGGTAGATTATCAGGTGGTTCAAGAAACCATTCTGCATCTTTAATTTCAAAGTTTCTGCAGTATAGAAAAATCAGAGTTGAAGTTGATAATATCAAACTTCGTTTAAAAGAGGTCACCTTGAAACTAAGGAAAATGCAAAAAGTTGTAGAAGAAAATCAAGGTCTTCAACAAACTTTAAGTGAAAAAGAGTATCACATAAAGATCTTAGAAAGAAAATTAATTGACAGTTCAAACGCAGAGTATGTTAGAAATTATGAAAAAGCTGTTAAAGATAAAGAAGAACTTGCGAATGCAATTATAATCGACACAGAAAGGCTTAAGCAGTATGATGACGAAATTTTGAAAATTAAAAAGGATATGGAAGAATATACGAATAACGGTGCAGGGAAAATCGGAGAATTGAAAGATGAAATCAAGACAATGAAAACCAATATTAAACAAGACGAAATAAAGTTAGATTCTAAAAGGAAAGTTTTTAGAAAGCTGCAGATAAACAAAGATGAAACAATAGGTGATATCAAAAAAATAGAATTTGATGTTCTAGAACAAGAAGCTGAATTAGAAAACATTAAGGTAAGTATCCGGGATGCTGATAACTCTATTGAATTACTACAACATGATTTAGAACAGCTTTTATTGAAGATAACGGAAGAAAAAGATCAAACAACAGGTATGATTGATGAGATTAACGAATTGACAAAGTATTTACAATTGAAGAGAAAGACAAAGGTCGAGACTGAGCACAAGTATACTGAAGTTTGCGAAAGACTTCAATCTTTAACTAAAAGGATGAAACATTTCGATAACGTAATGAAAACAAACAGTAGAAATGAATGGTTAGTGGATGATGAAAATCGTCAAACAATTATCAAAGAAAATCCTAATGTTGATTTAGAGCAACTTCGTTCGAATGTTCATAAGTGTGAAAAAAAAGTGGAAGATCTGATATCCAAAGGTGCCAAATCCAAAATTTTACAACAAATTGAAGAACAAGAATTAAAGCATAGACAATTAAAGCAACGAATCACTCAAATTGAGAAAGATAAAAGTAAAATTTTGGAAACTGTTGAAAGATTAAACTCAGAATTGAAACAACATTTAGAAAAAACATATAGTAAAGTTTCGGATGACTTTGGAGATATTTTTGGAACTTTGTTAACAGGATCATGCGCTAAACTTGTTAAAAAAGATGATAACGATATCACACAAGGTCTCGAAGTTCGTGTCAGATTGGGTAATGTATGGAAAGAATCTCTTGTTGAACTCTCTG
Organism: Martiniozyma abietophila; assembly: GCA_030564585.1. Classification (NCBI taxonomy): domain Eukaryota; kingdom Fungi; phylum Ascomycota; class Pichiomycetes; order Pichiales; family Pichiaceae; genus Martiniozyma; species Martiniozyma abietophila. Next base: position 121,920 of record JAJLVG010000001.1, read on the forward strand.
GTGGTCAGAGATCATTAATTGCTTTAGCTTTAATTATGGCATTATTAAAATATAGACCAGCACCAGTTTATATTTTAGATGAAGTTGATGCTGCATTGGATTTATCACATACACAAAGTATAGGTCATTTGATTAAGACAAAATTCAAAGAATCACAATTTATTGTTGTGTCATTGAAAGAGGGTATGTTCACAAATGCAAACAGGTTATTTAGAGTTCGGTTCATGGAAGGTACGTCTGTTGTTACGAGTAAATAATATCCTTTATTATTAATTATCAATGTATATATACGAGGCTTTTATAAACCATATTCCAATACTCTATCGTTTTAATATTTTGATCACTGTTCTCCGTCAGCGAGATGAGGAAATTTCAGATAAAATTATATCACCAAAAGAAAAACTAAACATCAACCAGGTTATTAAATTTCTAACAGTAGTTGAGTTTATAGCAGTAATATTTTCTTTTTATTATTTGCTATTTATTTCTTTAATAAAATAATATAATCAACGGTTGAAATAAACTATAGATAATGGCACAACAAACTGTTCACTTTTTAGTTCAAGATATACATTCTCAACGATCAGCTATTCATGATACTGTAAGGACACATAAATATGCAGAAGTATCATATATCAAAGCATTTGGCTATAACTTGCAATCTCCTGATCCAAATCAACCGGTGTTGAAATTGAAAGACACTATACTATTTCAAATTGTAGATATACGAGATATCACTCGAAGCTCAATCTCATATATTGAAGAATTACGCGGATTGATTGATTTTAATGAGGGATTGGTTGATAGACAACGTGGTGTTGGTAGTGCTAATGGATCTAACTCAAGTACGAAAAGAAATGAAGGCATTATACACAGTGTTGATGTTGAAGATGATGGAGGTGAAGAACACGTTAGCAATTCAAGAGAAGTATTAGCTATAGGTAAAAGGATGTTTAAAATAACCTTACAAGATGCATTTGGAAATCTTTGTTATGGCTTTGAAATAGAACCTTTAGATTTTTTAAGAAGGAATTCGGATTTATACCCCATAAAACTTGGAAGTAAACTAATAGTTTATGAAGGGACAACAATGTCTCTGAATACGTTACTACTAAGAAATTCTGATGTTCGATATTTAGCTGGAGAAATTTATAAATTGAACTACAGGCTATATGAAGGAATGTTAGAAAAATACAAAAAAGAGGTTGGTATTGTTTAGGCTAACAATGCAAATGAATGTATAAAATAGATTAAAAGTAAACTATGCTTCCAACAATAAGTCCCATAGAGCGCTTTCCTTTGGATAATCATGATGAACAACAGTAACTATGTAATATTCTTCCAGCACGTTTTCAATCAATTTAGCAGAAGCTGAGTTTTTTGGATACAACAATCTCCATTCTTTCCAAATTTCGAATGCTTCTTCGGACCAAGCTTTAAATGAATCTTCTTCAATCTTTGTAGTTTGGACAATCTCTCTATCTGGGAAGACCCCCCAAGTAACACAATTAGAAGCGTTAGGCTGTAAGTTTGTATTAAAGAAACCAGAAGCATCACCAACGTAATAGCTGATGAAATCAATATTTTTTTCTAATTTGGGAAGGATTCTATTGTTCCAATCATTTTTTGAGACAAACATTTCAACAAACGCCTTTTGATAAATATAACCATTCGGAGGACCCCATCCAATAATTTTATCTTTTGATGATGAACAATTGACAGCTGGTTGAGAAGCAACCGTAAAATAAAATTTTTCGTTCAATTCAATCAATTCTTCTTGAATTAAAGCTGTTTCAGCATTCAAACTTAGTTCCGACCATGGCAAGAAATCAACTTTCTTTAGTAAATAATTCACAAATAATTTAGCAATATCTTTTTTAGATGTTGGATAGCCCCAAAGTTCGTAAGCTTTAGTAGACGTCACTTTCAATGAAGGACCATAACCGTCAATTTCACCATAAGCAGGAGATCTGGAATCACCAAATCTACCATTAGGAAAATCATCCCAGGTTGCATCTTTACCAAGGGTACCTTGACCTGCACTAATTGAAATGATTTTTTTTAATTGAGATGATGGTCCGTGTGCCATCTTTTGTGCATGGATTTTAGAATTGGATTCAACAATGACTTTATTAGTGGTTGATTTGAATCTATTAGCATAAGCTGCCCTTTTAGCCGTAGTAAGTGAGTCGTCAATTTCTTCATCAGAAGACTCGTCAATTTGTTCTAATTCACGTTCTTTCTTTTCAACAACCTGGGATAAAAGCTTGGATTTATTTATAATCTGAGCAATTGATTTTTCTAAGTTCAACGTGTAAAAATGGATACCACGAGTATGAGATTTGGTATTTTTATTAATTTCAGTAATCATAGAAGTTATAACATCAACACCAATTTCTTTAGTCTTGTCATCATCATTCTGAATTTCTTCCGGAAATTTATCTAATAAAGTTTGTGGTATACTGGCATGAGATAATTTGGATGCTCTTTGGAAAATACTGTAACCATTGATTGGTAACAAACCTGGTAAAATTGGGATATTTTCTAAACCTGGTTGCTGTCTAACGAGTTCGTCAAATTCAACAAATTTGGACACTTCATAAAATAATTGAGTAATAATAAATTCTGCACCTGCTTTGACCTTTTCTACTAAATAAGGTAAATCGTTTTTAGGATCCTGACTGAGTTCTTCAAAAGATCCTTCGGCATGGCCTTCAGGATAACCTGCAACACCGATACAAAAGTAGTCACCATATTGTTCTTTTATATATTTCACCAAATCTACCGCATATTTAAACTCTCCAATCCCATGAGATTTACTTGTATCCCTGGAAGGATCACCTCTTAAAGCTAATATATTTCTGATTCCATTTTCTTTGGCTCTTTTTAATGCTGCATCAATCACATCTTTAGAAGTGTTTGTACAAGTTAAATGCATACAGGTTGTAATACCAAGGTCTCTTTGACATGTAATAGCCAAATCAATAGTTTTTTCACTTGTGGTACCACCAGCTCCCCATGTGACAGTAACAAATAAAGGGCCTAAAATGGACATTCTTCCTAAACGTGCATAAAGGTTGCGCATACCAGATTCCGTCTTTGGAGGGAAGAATTCAAACGAAAAGAACGGTTCATCAGGTTGAAGTGCCTTAAGCTTGTCAGTGATTTTAGCAGACATATATATTCAATATTAAATTAGTTCAAGTATATTGTATCCAGTATTGATTTCAATACAATTTAATAGCCTTTTAAAAACATAAGTGAATGTCAAAATTTTGAAAGAGTCAACTCGCGGACTGACTTGAGCCACAGCTTTCTCTCTCTCTTTCTCTCTCTCTCTCTCTCTCTCTCTCTCTCTCTCTTCATATTTTTATTCAATTTATACTTAAGCAAAAAACCCAGAAGGAAGATTTTAATGATAATTGCTTCCAATGGGCTGTTACGTTATTATGATGTCATTGTTGCAGAACTTCTTCAGCGAGATGGTTTACTGGTGTTAGGCCGTGGAATGGGTTTAACTGCTGTTGCAGCAGGGTTACTCCATGCTTTGGTAACGGCAGGTCGCCAAAACTCTAAAGCACCACTCATTTTCCTTTTAAACACTTCTCCAGAAGATTTGGTAGCATTGAGACTTTTACTTTTAGAGCTAGGATGGCTTGGAGGCCAAAATATGGATAGTCACATTGATTGTGGTTTACACGAATTTGCTGATAACGAATCTGTTAATAAGAGGCGACAATGGTATGCTAAAGGTGGTATATTTGCCGTTTCAAAAATTGTTTTAGTAGCAGATCTTCTAAATAAAGCAGTTGAAGCTGATCGGATTACTGGTTTGATATTTTTGCATGCTGAAAATATTAAAGAGTTTAGTAATGAACGATTCATCGTTCAATTATACAGAAAAGATAACAAATGGGGATTTTTAAAAGCCTTATCTGATGATCCAGAATTGATATCTCGTGGTATGCAACCTTTGAGGGATAAGCTCAGGTATATGCTTTTGGAAACAGCCTTCCTTTGGCCTCGATTCCATGTTACTGTCACTAAATCAATTGAAAAGAGTGCAAAGCGATTACAAGCTATATCTGGAAATATTGATAATAACAAGGTAATTGAAATGAGAGTTCAATTAACTTCAACAATGCGAACAATTCAAAATGCTCTTCTGAGTAGCATTGAACAATTATTAGGTGAACTTAGAAGGACAGTGAAAGAGGTGGCCAAGGATTCATGGTCAATCGACAATGCTTTAAACAGAAATTTTACAAGGGGGATTCGTGCAACATTGAATGCAGAATCACATCGTATTAAACCTTCTGCCAATACTTTAATATATGATATCGAACAATTATTAAAATTTTTGAGTAGTTTATATTTTGTAGACTCTTTGACATTCAATGAAAGACTACGTGAGAGTTTTGATTATTTTAAAAGGAAATCATATTGGAACATGCTTGATGAAATGGGAACAGTTTATGCTTGCTCAAATAATCGGGTCAAAAAGAAAAATGCAAATAAAACTTTTGAATTGATCTTAGAAGAGTTGCCAAAATGGGAGCAGCTAGGTTTCATAATTAATGAGATAAATGAAGATCAAAAGGAGAGAGATACCAGTGAAGATGGACCTATTGTAATTGCATGTAAATCAAGATTTGTTGTCAATCAACTTCAGAATATAGTGGCTACCATTAGGCAAATCAAAGTTGAAAATGACAATTTTGATCAACAAGATAATCTTATAGGAGGTTATAGCTGTAGGAAATGGATGGAGCAAAAATTATCATCATTAGGTCAGGAAAGGAATTGGTATGAAAAACAAAAAACAATACAGGGGCAATTAACTAAAAGTAAAGTCGAAGAAACAATTGTTGCTTCAAAGACCTTTAAAGGGCGAGGAGGTAGAGTTAATCTTAGGAGACGTGCTAGAGGAGGATCAATAATTGTTGAATATAATAGATTGAAAAGTAAACCAGATGACAATGAGATTGAATACATTCAAGATGATGAGATAGAAGATTTGTATAATGATGATGAAATAAATCAATTAAATTTTCTTGAAATGGATGACTATGAAAACGATTTTAGTGAAATGATAAAAAATATCGAATTTAATTTGATTGACAGAATGGATGAGCTTATTATTGATGTGTTTGAGGATTTAAACATTGATGAACTTATGCCATCATATATAATATTATATCAACCAGATCTCACATTCATCAGAAAAGTTGAAATATATCAAAATTCTATAAAACCTGCAAAATGTTATCTGATGTATTATGCTGAATCGGTTGAAGAGCAAATATATTTAAATGAGGTTAAGGGTGAAAAGGATGCATTTATGAGACTTATTAAAGAAAAGGCAAACATGCCAAAATATTTTTTTGAGCCTGATGATGAATTGGCATCCTATAAAACAGAAACTCAGATTAACACTAGGATAGCAGGAGGCTTGATAAATCTAACAAAAACAAAGGTTATTGTCGATAGTAGAGAAATGAGATCACAGTTACCTTTTCTTTGTTATTTACATGGATTAGATATTATTCCAGTCCAGTTGTCGGTTGGTGATTATATCATCAGTGATAAGATTTGCATTGAGCGAAAATCTATACCAGATTTGAAGTCTTCTTTAGAAAAGGGACGACTTTATGATCAATGTCAATCGATGTTTCAATACTATGAATCACCAGTTCTTCTAATTGAGTTTGATTCTGAAGAATCTTTTAGTTTTGAACAGATCAAAACAGGCTTTTTAGAAGATCGATCAATCGATCCAAATAGACAAAAGCAAGTTACAGATGCTGAATTACTACAGCAAAGGTTGCTAACATTAATTAAAGCTTTTCCCAAATTAAAAATTCTATGGGCTGCCTCCCCGTTCGAAGCTGCCAAAATGATTAAAGAGATTAAACAGTTATATAGTGAACCTGATTTAGAATATGCTATCACTGCAGGTACTGATTTATTAGATGGTAACACCATTCAAAGTAGAGAAGCTATTGCAATGCTAAAAATGATACCCGGTGTTTCAGACGTCAATTATGTTAACATCATTAGAAACGTTACGAATCTTAAAGATTTAAGTGAAACTGATGAAAGTATAATAAAGGAATGGGTTGGTGAAAAGAGCGCAAAGTTAATAGTAGGATTCTTCAAAAATCCTTTCTTTTAAGTAAAATGATTTATAAATACATAATATACAATAGTAGTCGGAGGATTGATTTTTCGTTATTTTTTTTGAATTTATATCAGCTTAATTGAGCTATTCAATTAAGCTTTCAAGACGTTCCATTAAATGCATTGCTTCCACGACCTGTAATGAAATTATTGGAGGTATTTCTTTTGTCATCAACATGCTAAACATGTTATCACTTGAGCCAAAAACGTTATGAGTAAGACTCAAATCTTTCATTTGTTCTTTCATTAAACTCAAATCAGATCTACCTTCCTTCACTAAAAATTCAGCAAATGAAATTGCACAACGAACCAATCCATTTGAAAGCTCAATTGCTCGAGCACTTATGTGAACAAATTCATTATGCTTCTCCTTTGGTGGGGAATTGATGTAAATACATGCATACAGGAAGCACAAATGATTGAGAATCATTGATACATTTTCAGTAGTTAGTAAAATAGAAGCTGCTGTATTTGAATTAAAAGATTTCTGGAATGGCATGATTAATGGGCCCCCTGTTGACTTTGAAATTTCAATAGCTTCTATCTTACTATTAACTATATTTTCTAAAATATCAACTAAGATAAGTCCACCAAGTAAACCCTCTAACACACTTTGAGATTTGTCATTGAATGGTGCGACCCCTTGATAAATCTGACCTAATGGAATAGTTGACATCATCAAAGAAAATGTATCTTTCCATAGTAAACCGTCACAAAAAGCCATCTCATCTTCCTTGAAAAACAAATTTACCATTCTTTTCAAAGCAATATTATCAAACTCACCAGTTAGTAAATGGCTTAAGAAATCTCTATTGTGGGAACTTCCGCAGACAATTTTAGCTAGAACATCAATAGCATAAACATGATACCTGTCCATTACTGGATCAACTCTACTTGTGAAAGTTTGAAATCCTAGTGACTCACTCAATTTACATCGTTTGGAAATATCAGGGCCAAAAATAAAACATAATATCAAAATCAACCACATATCTAGTTCGTTACGAATATGAGTCACGTGAGAAATGTTCACCATTATAATCAACGAATCTTTCAATAGTCCTAATCTCTTTCTTTCAAAAATTCCCAAATCTTGATATGATTCTTTCAAAGTAGCAAGAAGAATTACTCCATAAACATAATCTAAAAAATCTGTCGATCTTGCCATGGTAACATTATTATCATTCATAAAAGATAGGTTTCTTAAAATAAGAGACAATGTTGATAATTCTTCAGCAATCATGATTCTGTTTGATGTAAAGGACTTTGAGTGAATATCATAATTGCGAGTTCCTAATTTTCTTCCAGCAAATTCATCGTCGATAACTTCAATTGATAAAGACTCACATTGAGCTCTGCAAGAATGGACTAAATCTAAATAATGAGGAACAGAAAACTTTTCGATTTCTGTTTCATATAAAAGATTTTCCAAAAAAGGTCTGTGACTGTTATTAAATTGTTCGTTTGTTGATTCTTTCGTAATTTCAGGAAATTGAAACGAAGTTGAAGTAGATTCTTTCAATAGTTCACCATCTTTATCAACTAGCTGTGATGTAAACGAATCTACATAAAATACATTATCCTCGCCTTTAACTGAATCAGAAAGTGAATTAGTGTATTGATCAAACACTTTATTTATTGTATCCTGTGATTTAGTATTCAAAAATTCAGTTTCTTCCTTCGAGACTTGCATTTCAGTTTTCTTTCTACTAACATCACCATTCAATAAACGTGAAATTATATCCTTTCCTAGCCTTGATAAGCTTTTTAATAGCATTGGTGCCTCATAAAGATTAATATTTGTACTGAGATCAGCTGTCACTATTAATAAAACATTAAGTGCAACATTAATTTCTGCATCGATACCTGATTCCAAAGCAAGTGATAATGCTTTTATATCAATCTTTCCAATTTCAGGAAAGTAAAGAAAAACTGGTCTCATATCATCAACTTTCTCACTATATTGCTCTAAAGCTATCAGATCCAGTCCATTAATACGGTCCTGGTGAAATGATAATGGTGTGTAGGTTTTTATCACTTCAGGATTTGCTTCAATTAATTTCGGATCATCCATTGTGTACACTACGTTTGAAACATTTTCTAAAGAAGTTTCTGGTAACATCATACTAACAGATGATCTTTGAGATTTTGGTTGACCTTTTTGAGCCGGTGTGGATCCTGGACTAACAGCAGACTGCTTACGGTTTCGTTGGTGTAACTGCTGTTGCTGAAGCCTTTGCTGATTCTGCTGTTGTTGTTGTTGCTGCTGCTGTTGATGATGTAGTTGATGCTGTTGTTGAAGCTGTTGATGTTGTTGCTGTTGTTGTTGTTGTTGTTGTTGTTGTTGTTGTTGTTGTTGCTGTTGTTGTTGTATAAACTGATCCTGTTGACTCTGTGGTTGTTGAAGTATTGATTGCTGTTGAAAGTTCTGCTGTTGTTGAAATAATTGTTGTTGCTTTTGTTGTTGAAATAGTTTTTGTTGTTGTTGTTGTTGCTGTTGTTGTTGTTGTTGTTGCTGTTGTTGTTGTTGCTGTTGTTGCTGTTGTTGTTGTTGTTGTTGTTGCTGTTGTTGTTGCTGTTGTTGAAATTGTTGTGGTTGCTGTGGTTGCGGTTGTGATTGTGACTGCTGTGGTTGTTGAATTTGCTGAGTTTGGGTTGTTTGCATCATCGAAGATGATAACTGTTGGGACTGTTGTTGAACTTGTTTTTGTCTTTGCATCTGTAATGTCAATTCTCGCATTCCTTCAGGTGAAAGAGCATACTGTTCAAAAGGGTATAAATTAGCATAATACATATGAATAAAATCATTAAGATGTTGTTTATTCGTTATTCCAACACGCTGCGCAACAGCTAGAAGCTTATTATCAGCAAGTGCTTTTTCCAAACCGCCTAAGTAGGAGACGAGATAATACACTGCAAACAAATTTATTGTCACAGTCCCAACAACAGGTTTAGAATTGAATGGTTTACCAATTTTTTTCATGTAATCCTCTACAAGAGCTAAAAAGCATTCAACATTATTCTTACTCACAATATTGGATTGTTGGCTTTGATTTTGGTTTTGTGGTTGTGGTTGTGGTTGTGGTTGTGGTTGTAATTGTGATTGTGTTTGTAATTGTGCTTGTGATTGCGCTTGTGCTTGTTGAGAATAATCATCTGGCGTTTGTGCTTGAGGAAACATTGATATGTAAACTACAGACGTGATTTATTTTGCTTACTTTACATGTTAATTGTGACATAAAAGAAAGGTTTCAATTTCTCTTTTTCTTCAAAACAATTCAAAAAATCGCGACTTTTCAACTTTTCATCAAAAAAAGTTCCGTTATTTTTTTCAGATTTTTTTTTTTTTTTTTCATATTGAAAAGAGATAGTATTAAGTGATATTTAAAGAAAAGTACTTAAAGCAAGAGACTATTCAAACAAGATGATGAGACCATTGCTGCTTAAAGGACATGAACGTCCACTTACAGAAGTTAAGTTCAACAAAGAAGGTGACTTGCTTTTTTCTTCGGGAAAAGATCATAACGTTTCTGTTTGGTATTCTGCCAATGGTGAACGTCTTGGAACTTTGGAAGGTCACCATGGTTCTGTTTGGTCAGTTGATGTTGACAAGAATACTGATAGAGTTGTTACTGCAGGTGCTGATTTTTTTGGTAAACTTTGGAAAGCTGAAACAGGGGAATGTATTCACAGTTATAATTTTAGAGCACCAGTCAAAAGATGTGAATTTTCTCCTGATGATTCTAAGATTCTTTTCGTGTCTGAACATGCTATGGGCCAAATTGGTGCCATCCACGTTTTTGATAATGATTATACTCAAAATGAACAAGGTAAAACTCCATCATTACTTATTGAAAACGAAAATGATTTAAGTAAAAGGTTTGTTGTTGCTTCTTGGTCATATGCTGGTAAATATATTATTGCTGGTCATGCTAATGGTAGTATTTCTAAATATGAAGCAGCTACTGGTAAACTTCTCAAAAAAATTGATCATTTTGAAGGTGTTGTTACAGATATTCAATTTTCACAAGATCGTTCATATTTTATTTGTTCATCAAAGGACAGAACTGCAAGTATCTTTGAAGTTGAGGATCTTAAAGCTTTGAAAAGTTTTACATCAGATTCTCCTGTTAATACTGCTACAATCACACCTGTGAAGGATTATGTTATTCTTGGTGGTGGTCAAGATGCTAGAGATGTTACAACAACTTCCATTGCTGAAGGTAAGTTCGATGCTAAGATTTATCATAAAGTTTTTGAAGATGAAATTGGTAGAGTCCAAGGTCATTTTGGTCCTCTTAATTGTATTGCTATTCATCCTGAAGGAACTGCGTATGCAAGTGGTGGTGAAGATGGTTATATTAGATTACATCACCTTCCTAAAGTTTACTTTGACTTTTTATATGATGTTGAAAAGACTGCTAATGCAGAAAGTAAACAGGAAGAAGAAAATAGAACGTTTGAACTTGAATCTTCTGTTTAAAGAGATTAATATATTTTACATGGTATTTAAAGGTTTTGTGTTGTGTATAGTGGAAAATAAAATGAGCAATATAATAATTCTTTGCTTAAGTTTTTTTAAATTTACAGTATTGCTTTTTACAAAGTACAAATTATCGTGTGTACTGTTAACATATCATTAATTGTTATGTTCTCATATTTCTTTTTTTGAAAGAAGTGAATAGCCGTCACATTTCATAATTTTTTATTATTTATTAAAAGGTTTCTATTTAAATATGGTTAGCACTTATTTCTTTAATTTCGCTGCTGCTTCTTCTGCCTTTCTTTCATCTGCGGCCTTTTGTTTAGCTCTTAAGATATCACCGTCATTTTGAATTCTTTTTTGGTAGTCACCCTTCTTTTGTGATTTTGCAAGTTCTTCCTTCTTTTTCTGATTTTTTAATCTTGAAGCATCTCTTTGATTTCCTCTGGCCATCTGCTGCAATATTTGATTTCCTCCTAAACCACCTGACCACTTCAGGACTTATGTGTATTGTATGTGTAAAATTGTTGAAATATTTAAAAAAATTGTGAGCTTCGCCGAAAAATAAATTTTGAAAATTATTCACGATTTCGTCATTTTCATTTCACTTTCACTCTATCATTTTCACTTCTGTTAGACATTTATTTCATTAATTATGAATTAAACTGTAGCGTTAATAGATAGTTCAATTGAAAATGAGAACGATAAATTTCATACAATGGATCCATATGTTTTACATGAGATATTACCAAAGGTAAATACCCCTGCAAAAGATGATAGAGATCACAGGAACTAGTTGAAGGCTGAAAATATTAAACCGATAATTGAGGTGGTATAATCACTGAATAAAAACTTGATAAGTTCTGTATCATTTTTGTATCCGTGCAATGTATTTAACCTTAATGGATATCAGACGTAAATGCTGGACTCTATATATAACTGTTTATAGAAACAACTGAGTATACACCTACTGTGCATTAAACTCTTTTTCAAGCCTACACTACTCGGCATTATGAAAATGTTGAAATGAATGAACTTTTACGACTGATTTAGATTATGAATAAAATATTAAAATACAAACAAATGGTTATTAAATTTCACTTTAACTTTATAGTGGTAACAGAATTTGTTACTCTTAAGTGCAGTAAACATTAAACATAAAATTCCAGCAATAATGAATGATAAAACAAAGATCAAATCAAAAAAAAATAAAAAAAAAATGCAAATTAACTAATTATTGTTGCTTACATTCTTGTTGTTGAGGTTTTGCATGTTGAACTCCTTCATCACCTTCTTCATCATCTTCATCATCTTCATCATCTTCGTCATCTTCATCATCGAATTCTTCATCATATTCACCACCTTCATAATCTAAAAGTCCATTATTCAATGCATCACCAGTAAAGCAATCAATTGCCCTTGGAATTAATTTATCCTTAATTAATTCACCAACAAGGTAATCCATTTGAAGTCGTTCTTCTAAACTTTCATCTTCTTCTTCATTATCTTCATCAACATCTTCATCAACATCTTCTTCTTTTTCTTTTGTTTCATTTTCATCATCTTCATCAGGAAGTTGTGGAGGTGTAAAAAAATTAAAGAATGAATCAACATGGGTTGTCTTTTCAATAACACGAACTTGTTTAGTATGTTTATTTCTTTGTTTTCTCTTTTCAACTAGAACAGTAACATTTGAATCATTATTCTTCCAAGAAATGGTACAACCTTCAGAATGATCATAAACAAATTCACCTGTATAACCAAGTTCCTTTTGATAATAATATGTTTTAACTAATTCCTTTTCAGTAAAATATTCATTTTCTTCGAATTCAAAAACAAGTTGAAAACCTGGTGTATCAATATACTCAAGACGAATATCAATCAAAGAATCTAATACTTCACAATCTCTTTCAGTAATCAAACCGGCGATTGGAGGCATATTCTGTAATGCAGTTAACCAAAAACCAGGAATACCTTTAATATCTTCTTCTTCTTCTTCTTCTTTTTCTTCTTCTTCTTCTTCTTCTTCTTCTTCATCTTCATCTTCATCTAAAAGTTCTTTACCATTAACAATTTCATCATTAGTTGGTTCAATATTACCAACAATGATTGACCTTCTCTTTGAATTAACAATTTTAAATTTTTGAGAAAATTTTCTTTCTAATTGTAATAATTCCATTTGAAATTCTGCTTCTAATTTAAATTGATCTTGTTGAACAGATTTTAATCCAAATACTCTATTTTTAATCTTTTTTGGTAAATTTTCAAGATAACCACTATCAGCACCAATTAAACCTTGAAGTTTATCTTGAATCATTGATTGTAAAACGGGGTTTAAAAGCATTTGTGCTGTATTATTTTCATCTAATTCTGAAATAGTTGAAGGAATTACAGGATTTGAAGCTTTTTGCATATAAGAACCTGCAGCAGAAGCTGGAGTATTTTGTGGAGTTGGAGCTTCTTCAATATGACCTCTTTGTGACATTATAATATTATTTTCTAATGTATTGTATCTTATTAATGTTACTTTTATCTAAGTTAAGATTAAAGTCTTTCTTTTGTTTTGAATCAATAAACAGCTTTTGCACCACCAGCAGATTGAAAAAAAAAAAAGGAAAACTTAAAGTTTTGTTGTTTAAATTATTTTCCGATTAAATTTTTTGAGAGATTTTTACACAAAAATTAAAATTATTAATAAAAAAAAAAAAAGAAAGACATAAAAACGCACAACTTGATATTCGAATTGAAGATCATTTAACATATTCAATTTTATTTAAGTGATAAATGGATGATAGATAGTATGTTAATTTAATATTTATATTTTTTTTAAATTTAGACTTAACAGAAACATATATACGACTCGTATTATAAAATAAAATACAAGTTGAAGAGGGGTGGTAAAGGGAACGATTATAAAATTACACACTTCTTCTTTTTCTTTTCCTTTTCCTTTGTTTCTAAAGCAGCTCTAGTTGCAGCTTCAAAAACTTCTCTAACACCTTGATTCAATTTTGCTGAACATTCAAGGTAATTAATAGCTTTAATCTTTTCAGCAACTGATTCACCTTCTGAAGTTGAAACTGGTTGTTGACCAAGTTCTTGTAATTTTTGAATAGTACTTGAATCATTTCTTAAATCGACTTTACAACCAACAAGAATGATTGGAACACCTTGACAAAAGTGCATAACTTCAGAAATCCATTTTTCTTGAACATTTTCTAAAGTATCTGGTGAATCAATTGAAAAGCAAATTAAAATAACATTTGAATCAGGATATGAAAGTGGTCTTAATCTATCATAATCTTCTTGACCAGCGGTATCCCAAAGAGCCAATTCAACTCTTCTACCATCAACTTCAACATCTGCAACATAATTTTCAAACACTGTTGGAACATAAAGTTCTGGGAAGGCACCTTTTGAAAAAACAATTAATAAACATGTTTTACCACAGGCACCGTCACCAACAATAACTAATTTCTTTCTAATATCAGCAATACCTCCTGCCATTGTTAATCTAAAATAATTTTAGTATTTTATTTCTGTAATATAACAAAAGTATTTGATTGTTAGTAAATTTTTTATCCCTTTAGTAATTTATAAAAATGTTTTAAAAACTAAAAAGTTCTCTCTTTCTCGTGTGTTGTTCAGATTTTCCTAACAAAAAAAATTTGGATTCTTCGCGGATTGGAAAGTACTCTCTATCTTTTCACACTATAATGCTATATATAGCTTAGCTTATAGCTTATATATACTGGAATTCAAGTAAGAAGAAAGGCGGAAGTTGATGAGTAAGAAAACTGTTATTGTTATTAAATTCAAAAAAAAAAGAAAAAGGAACATTCATTTAAATACAATTCAATCTAAAAGAAGGAAAGAAGAAAACCCCAATTTTGTAAAAGTTAACTAACGCCTCTTTTTTATTTAATTCAATTGCTTTATAAATAAAATTTAAATTATTTGATCTGTTTCATTTCCATTTATTTGTAATTAAACTATTTAATAACATGTCCAAAATTTCTTAATAACAGTAAACCATTGTAGTAGAATATAATGAACTCAATTCAATCCAATCCAATTCAATTCAATTCAAATCCATTCATGATTGTTATAAATTTCTTAATTTAATTTACATCATCTGAAATCACTTTTTATTTAAAGGCATTTTAAAAACAGTAAAAACTTTTATAGAATTGGAACTAGTATTTAACTAGTATACCCTTCTTCTCTTATTTTTTTATGTTTTATTAAATCAATGTACATACATAGCAATTTAATCCGAAGTTAAGTTAAATCGTGTGAATAAAAGAAGTGGCAAAAAGTAAAATTATAATTTTAACAAAGCTTGAAAATGATAAGCTGCAAAAAATCGTTGTTTTTTTTAACTTTATTTATTTTTAGTGTGTAGACAAATAATTTATTTCGGCTAGACCTTTGATCGAGTGATGCTCATCAGAGAACAACACATGTGCATTATGATGATCGATATGATGAAAATAATAATAATTACACAATTTAATTAGTAATTAGTATATAGATGATAGTTATTAATCGTTAAAGAACACATTTTATAAAAGAAAACAGTAGAGAAAAGGGGGGATAGACAAACATAATTTGAAAACTTTTAGTAGTGTCATTTTATTCATGCTTTATTTTCTAAGAAATGTGAATAATTCGATGTTACATGAATACCACATTCAGTTTTAGCTTTACCTTTCCACCTTCCAGCACGTTCATCTTCTCCTTCTGCAACAGGTTGTGTTGAATGCCAATCACCAACAGATTTATAACCTAAATCAAGAAGTTCATTATAGGGCACATTATTTTTATCAGTATAATTTTTAATTGTTTCAAAATTCCATGATGCTAATGGATTTATTTTAATAACATTTAATGTATTATCAATTTCTATTATTGGTAAATCTGATCTTGCAGCCCCTTGTGAACGTCTACGTCCAGTAAAAACTGCTTTAATATTTAATTCTTCATATGCTCTTTTTAATGGTTCAACTTTAACAAGGTAATCATATTTTAATTCATCCTTTTCCCATAATTCATCACCATATTTTTCTTGAAATTCAATATCAGATTTACAACCTTTAGGTTTATAAATATGAATATTAAATTTATTATACTTTTTTTTAATATTTTCTATTAAATCAATTGTTTGTGGAAAATGATATAATGTATCAACAAATACTAAATCTAATGGGAATGAACCATCATCATTTAATTGAATATCAAGTTTTGATAACATATCTATAATACATAATCCAGTAAGACCAAAAGCAGTTGTTTGATAAAGACCAGGAAATGTTAAAATTGACCATTTTAAAATTTCAGCTGGTGGAAGTGTTGCTAATTGTTTATTCCAATGAGCGAGTAATTGAGGATCAATATTTAAATTTAATTTATTTGATTCTGTCATATTTTCTTTTGTAGAATAAGGGCTAAAATAAATGTAAAATAACAAAAACTTTTTAAATTTGATCTTTCTTTAAAGACACAACAAGTTATATATATAAAATAAAGAAGTAAATTAAAAAGTTGAAATTCTTCATTCTTTGCTGACAATTCTTGAAAAATTATTTTTATTAGGAAAAAGAAAAAATAAAAAGAATTTATCCCCAAAACAGGAAAGTGTGGCGTCTTCTTTTAATTACGGTATGTCACGTGAATTTGGGTAAATTTTTAAAAATGAAAAAAAAAAATTTTGAGAAAAGAAACTTACGTGAAGACTGACGACCGAAAAGGTTGAAGTAAAACTATTGAGATAATTCTTATATAAAAATATAGAGAAAATCAATGACAACTGAAACTAGATATGAAAATACGGAATCACCATTAGGTTCTTTACAAGAATATCTTACAGATGCAATTGAAACACTTATTCATTTAGGTGTTCAAGTTCATGATTTTACTGGAACTGCAGAAGCAAAAGAAGGTCTTTCAAATCAAATTAATAAATTTATAAGTCTTTTACAAAGTATAAGTACTATAGATAATTTACAAGATGTAATTATTCCAATTGATATTATTCAATATGTTGAAGATGGTAGAAATCCTGATATTTATACAAGAGAATTTGTTGAAGTTGTTAGAAAAGTAAATCAATTTTTAAATGGTAAAAGTAAAGGATTTGAAAAATATAGAGATATATTAAGTTTAAAAATAATAAATGAATTTCCTGAATTAAGTTCAGAAGTTGAACTTATTAAAAGAAAGACTAGATTTGGACAACAAGAGATTAGAAATGAACTGTAAGGCGGGGCTGATTAATCTGTTAAATATTAATTAAAAGTATCAATTAGCCAAGAAAAATTTATATTACTTTTATCAATTCATCATGAACTAAGATTACGGGACATTTTCAAAAAGATAATTTAATAGTTTGAAGAAAAGAAAATTCTACACACACGGTCACTAATAATTTTTAAGGTATAAAGTCAAAAATTGATTAAGTAGTATATGTGTCATTTATGTCAAATTTTGTTGGCTCGACTATTATATTTCGTACTATACTCACATGTGTGTGTTACTATTTTTTTTTAATTATAGCTGCGATATATTTCGTTAAAACCGGAATGTTTTCGGAAGTACGTAAAGTTATCTGATTGGATGAAATCGATTACATCAAAGGGATTATCAGTAAAAAATATGAAAAGAAGGGTTTACTAATGTTTCTTCCGTCAATTGAAAGAAATCGTACCGCTTTTTTAAGATTTGAGTTAGTATTTGAATTGACGTGGATAAATATACTTTTTTTAGACGTATCTTAGCGCGTATCGCTCTTATCATTACCCAATTAGGCAAAATCAAACGAAGAAATACCTTAAAACCGTTATTCTTTTCAACAAATGATACAATTAAAAACCACATTGTCACGATACTACCACAGAAAATTCAAGCTTATTGTTCAAATTTATTTTATCAAATGAATAGATGAGAATGAACGTAATCGGTTTAATTGAAAAGCGGTCCCTTTTTCTATTAAAAATCTCCATATAATTATTATTATAAATAGTCAGGGTTCCCTTCATACAACTAAATATATTTCATTTATTTCGATCAATATTGTATATCATTTTATTTCCAATTAATACCTTTTCTTATTAAATAAAATCAGATTAATTTAAAAATGGGTGGATATGCAAACTCTGGTTTAGCTTCTGCTGAACTTATCATGAAGGCAAAGCGTGATTTATCAACTTTAGCTGATGAAACAGCAACATTAAATCCTGTTGACATGGGTTATGTCATGTTTTGTACAGTTGGTGTCATGATTTTAACACCAGCTATTGGTATGTTTTATGGTGGTGCTTTAAAAAGAAAAAATATCATGCAAATTTTATTACAATCTTTTATGGTTACTGCTCTTATAACAATTCAATGGTTTTTATTTGGTTATTCATTAGCAGTTTCACCTTCTGCTTCAAAAGTTATGGGTAATTTTTCTTGGGGTGCTTTACAAAATATTGGTGCTGCACCTTATTATGAAGGTGGAACAATCCCATCAATTATTTATTTTACATTTTCAGTCTTTTTTCCAGTTGCAACAGTTCAAATTTTTGTTGGTGCAATTAGTGAACGTTCTCCATTATTACCATCCCTTATTGTTGGTTTTATTTGGACAACTATTGTTTATTGTCCATTAGCTTATTCAACTTGGTGTGCAAATGGTTTCTTATACAATCTTGGTGCTCTTGATTTTGCAGGTGGTGGACCTGTTCATATTGCTTCAGGTTTTGCATCATTAGCTTATTCTTTATATATTGGACCAAGAAAATATTGGAAAGATCCAAAAACTGGTAAAGATTTTAGACCACAAAATCCTATAATTACTTTTATTGGTGTTTCAATCATTTGGTTTACTTGGTTATGTTTTAATTCCGGTACTTTACTTTCAGTTAATGTTAGGACAGGTTATATTTTAGCAAATACTCAACTTGCTGCATCAAGTGCTTTACTTGCTTTTGTTGGTGTTGATTTTGCACTTACTGGTAAATGGTCACTTATAGCTGCTTGTGAAGGTGCTGTTGTTGGTTTAGTTAATATAACACCTTCATGTGGTTTTTATTCTCCATATTGGTCAGTTATAACATCAGTTTTTGTTGCTGTTATTTGTAGACTTGCTTATTCTTTCAATGAAGTTGTTGGAATTGATGATACTACAAGATCATTTGTTATCCATGGTCTTGGTGGTGTTTTAGGTTCAATTTGCCTTGGTGTCTTTGCATCACCATATATTGCAGGATTAGATGGTGCAACAGTTATTGATGGTGGTTGGATTTTCCATCATTGGAAACAAATGGGTTATCAATTTGCTGGTTGGGTTACATGTTCTGTTTGGTCTTTTGGTGCAACATACCTCATTTGTATGCTCGTTGATCATATACCATTAAAATGTATGAAATTGAAATCTAATGAAGAATACGAAGAAGCAGGTTTAGACTTTATTGAAATGGCTGAAATAGATGGTGTTTTAGTTGACCTTATAGGAAATGTTGAAACAAAACAATCATCCTTTGATAATTATGGTAATATTGAAGTTGTCGATGGTATTGGTTCAAGCTCTGGAAGTTATGACCATGAAACTAAATCTCATCATAAAGTCAGAGTTGAAGAATCTGTTTAGTTTGATTCTTATTTTATTTCTTTCGTATTTTTATATATATGTATGTATTTTTTTTGATAAAATTTATATTAATTGTCTTTTATGTGATTTTGTTTTTAGACAGTTTTTATTATATATTATTCTTTTCATATGCTCTTTCTTTATTAAAATTAAAATAAGAATATGATTTGAACAAATGAGCTACATAACACATCTGTACACCAACAATATAAAATTCTGAAAAATTTTTGTTTTCTCGTTGAAAATTAGAGATTTAGATTTTTCACTTCAAATTTAACAATTTATCATTTAATACTTTTATCAATACATTGGTATAATGCTCTCCAGACAGACAACTAACAGTGTGAAAAACACTGTGAGACTTCCATCTAATGTCTATGTCAGATCTTTCACATCTATCAGATTAAATTCTACAACAGCTAATGAAGATTCAAATTCAAAGAAGAATACTACAAACAATAACTCTAAACCATTTTATAAGATTTATGCTGAATTTATGAAAAATTCAAAAACTGATGAAAGTGGTAACTTTATTAGATTTAAACCAACTGAAGAATCATTTGATCAATCAGCTCTTACTCAACATATTGTTAGATCAATTAAAGAAAAGAATGAATTAATTGATAAAAAATTGAAATCTTTAGCTAGAGAAAATGATATTTCTTTTGAAGAATTAAAAGCTCAATTTGATGATAAAGTTAAAATTAAATTACAAGCTATTCAAATTGAAAATGAAAAAGTTTTTAGTATTATTAATGAATTTACTCGTCAAATGACTTTACCATTTAAAGGTTCAACTGGAATTTGGGATGAATTTTTAGATGGGTTACTCCCATATGCTGACAATATTAATACATCTCCAGCATTTCAACAAATTAATGAAATTGATCCTATATTTGCAAAGAAATTAAGTTTAGTCATTAGAAAACAGCCAACTGAACAATATGTTACTGAAATGTCTGAATCTTTCAAATCAGGTCCAATTTCAAAAATTTCTGAATCAGAATATAAAAAATTAAAAGAATTACTGAAGATTAAACCTACAGAAAATGATCAAAATGAAACTCCAGTTAAAATTTTAGAAACTTCTGAAGAATTAGAATCCCCTGAAGAATTTGGTGAAGTTGATGGTGAAACTGTTATGGGTACTATTTTTGCTAATTTAGACATGTATGAAAATATTTCTAAAGCTCCATTAATGAAACTCCTTGAAGAAATTGATCCATCGTTTTCAAAAAAAATTAATGAATATGCAAATTTTGATCAAGAAAATGATGAAGGTTTACAAAATGTCATGAATGAAATTTTAGAATATTGTTCTAATAAAGAATCTATTATTTATAGAGCCTTTGGAGATCCTGCATCCCCTGATTTTAATAAAGTTAAAGAACTTCTTAGTCAACCATTACCAATTGATTTAGCTGAAATTTATGAAGTTTTTGAATTTTTCCCTGATTATTTCACTTGTAATGCATTCAAATCAATTGCTGAAATTGATCCTAAATTTGCTGAATTATTAAAAGAACTTGAAACCGTTCCAGAAGGTGAAGAATTAGATAAAAAGAATGATGAAGTTGATGCATACCTTTCAAATGAAAAGACACCAATTTATACTGCTATGAATGAAATTGAATCTGAAGGTTTTTCAAATTTAAGACAGGCTCTTGATTCAGAATGGGAAAATATTGAAAAGACTGTTACCCCAGATAAATTAATTGAATATGTTGCTCATAATGGTCTTGAATCTGATGGTTTTAAGCTCATGAAGAAGATTGATCCTGAATTTAGTGAACTTGTTGCCAAACTTTATCAAGAAGAGGATAGTGAAGCTGGTTTGGAAAATTATAATAAAATTCAAGAATTCCTTCAACATCCAAATGCTATTTCTCATGCTTTAAGTGAAAAAGAATCTTTAAATTATCAATTATTAGCAGACAATATTCTTATACCAAAAGAAGATACCGTTGATAATGAAGAAATTGATGAACTTCTATTGAAGGAAGAAAATACAGAAATTGAAAAGGACACAGAACTACAAGAACTTTCAAATGAAAACCAGTCCGATCTTTCTCCTGATGTTATCAGAATGAATGAAATTTATGATACTACTATTGAAGTCATTGAAGAGCTTCAAAAAGATTTGGAAAATAACACTTTCATCCCAGTCTCTCGTGATGTTAGTAGCATGATGGATAGATTACTTTCTTTCCAACCAAGTGCTTCTCAGGTCTCTACTGCGGCTGCCGTTAAAGAACAACAATTACCAAAACACACAGATGAAGTTTTAGAGCTTTGTGTCAATATTATCATGAAGGATGGTAAAAAAGAAATTGCAAGAAGAAATTTAAATAGAGCTCTATATCTTCTTTTCCTTGAAACTAGAAAAAATCCAGTTGAACAACTTAAAAAGGCATTAGATATGGCTGCTCCTTTGGTTATCACCAAGACTGTTAAAACTGGGTTTGCTAAAAACTATACAGTTCCAGTTCCTTTAACACAAAGACAAAGAGATAGAATGGCACTTCTATGGATCCTTGATTCATGTGATTCTAGAGCATCTAACGATTTTCCTGTTAGATTATGTGAAGAAATAATCAATGTTTTGGGTGGTAACTCTAGATTGATGGATAAAAGAGTGTTAAGTCACAAGATGGCTATTGCCAATAGATCTTACTTGAAGATTTGATCTCGTTTAAAACTGTACATATATATTTTCTTTTCACTTTCTATTCCATGAATATAACGTTTTCACTCTTATTGAATAAAACCATACCAATAATATTTAAAGGTAAATTAAACTAATTTTTAGATATATCTATATTTCATCATGTGTATCAATCAAACCTATTAACTTTCAACCGAGAAACTTGAAACTGGTGTATTGAATTATAATTCTCCCCTTGTAACTCAAAGCGTGTGTGTGTTGACGAGAAAAATAAGCGACAAAAGAAGAATGTTTTCATCTTTCGTGATAAGTTAAAATCTTGTGTAGTTAAAAAGTTAAATATTTGGTTACTTTTCTCCCTTTTTTTAACTTGTGATTGAAGTATGAGCATCCAAGAATCAAGTGATTATAATGGGATTGAATTAGAGCGTCCCTCCAGTATTGAAGATTCAAATAATCAAGAAGGTGGTAAAGATTTAGATTCTAATGGAAGATATATTCCTACTCACGAGGAGGATGTTTATGATAGTTCTATCACAGAGGATGTTGTGTACGATGTACCAAATGATTCTCAGTTCAATGAAACAAGAGCTTTGTTTATTGGAAACTTAAGACTTCCTTTTAATCATGATCATTTACGTAAAGTTCTTGATGAGGAAGCAGAACGAGTTCATTGCGCCATTGAAAGAGCATGGTTAAGCGGAAGATGGTCACATTGTATTGTAATTGTTAGTGACGTTCCAGGAGCTGCTGCTATTCGAGAACGATTGAATGATAAATTGTTTCCAGGTGATTTTTTGAATCCAGAAGATGAACCTACAAAAAATGAAGAAGAGATACGTGAGGTCCCTTTGTATGTTGATTACATTCCTGTCAAAGCCACCAAATATTGGATTGAGCAAGAAAACAAAGGTCCAAAGGATGCTATATGGAAGGTTTCGTACACTAGAGTCCCATCAAAAACTCAAATAGGTACCACTTTTACAGTCGCAACTCATAAGATGTTAAATTATTCGAATTCCACTTGGGGTTATAAGTCTTCGAATAGACGTCAGGGACCCTATAATCGTGGAGCATATTCGAGAGGTAATGGCAATTCTCGTCATGAAGATAATAGGTCCAACCAATATAACAGGTATGCTATAAGATCAGACCCTCGAAGTGGAAATTATGGCCCTAATTCTCGTTCACCGAATGATTCTTACCGAAGCAGTTATAGAGGTAGGCGGTATGCTCAAGGCTCAAACAGACAACCAAATAGAAGCAACAGAGAACCATTGCGTCAAGATGGTTATTATGAAGATTCGAGATCCAGTTATGAAAGAGATCACTCACCTCATAGAAGACGATCATTGGATCGCATGGGTGTTAATAACTCACCAGAGTGGTCAAGATAAAGAATTCTAAGATGAAATAATAGATATATCATACACATAAAACGCATTTAAGTAACTTATAATGTTTATCTGTTATTTATTATTAATACAATCCTATAAACTTAGGGAATAATTTTCGTTCATCTATGAAAGTACTGCTTCTAAGTGTATTTCTATATAGAAAGGATCAATACATGAATCAAATTATATTCAAAATAGTTATGCAGCCCAAATTTTGACTAGTAAATCCCACAAACCATTTCCTTCTGTCTCAATGAGATAAATACCGTACATTGATATTGCAGTACATAAGTTTAAAACAGCCATAGCTATTTTATTCCAAATGTGAAATTTCCTAAGTGGAATGTAGTCAACAATACAACTTTCTAAACCAAATCTAGAATGTATTAAAATCATTATTCCTAATGCAGCATCCACAAGTGGATGTTGAACATCAGCTATAAAAGGAAAGATAACTAAAGGTGTCATACCAACAGTGATGATTCTTTCATATGCCCAGTGATATGAACCTTTCTCTGGTTGATAAAATGGGGTTGTATAAGCATCATTAACAGTCCCTATAATATTACCTGGTGCATCTTCTTTAAGTTTAAAATCTGGAAGTTTGGGTAAACGTGGGATTAACCTAATAGTTCTGTTTTGTTGATATTGAGAAATTCCAAATTTAGTCCTTAATAAAGCCCCTCTTGTTATCTTGGAAAATGGAAGCATTTCGTAAAGTTTGAAAGAACTTTTTACTTGATCGATATGAGTTCAGTTAATAAATTATTTTCACTCTTTTTTCAATTGATAATTGAAATAATTTGAAAAAAAAAAACTTACAGAAAACGAGACCACCACCACACGACAAACGCTCATGATGTCGATAATAGTAACGTCTGGGCTACAAAAAACATATTAATTAATAAATTATACAGCTAAAAATATTATATTCTAGGATTAAAAAAGAATTATCTTAAATTAATATAAAAAACCCCTTTTGTATTAAATTAATGTTGACATATTTAAGACCATGAGGTTGGTGCAACTTCATGATCATCTGAAAAGGGATTGAAATCAGAATCGGATCCTCTTGAATATTTAGAAGAGTTCGCTAGTGAATTCTTGTTAACTCTATTTCTAGAAGTTTCTCCTCTTGAAGATTCAATTGGTTGTTCTTTTAAAAATGATTTTTTTGGTGGTATTGGAGGTGGTCTTCTTTCTATATTGTTGAAGTTATTGTTTTCCTCTTCTTCTTCTTCATCTCTATTTCTTTCAGAGTAATTAATTAAATCATCAGTAGAGTTATTTTGTTCAAAATTACTACTTTGTCCGTAATCAGATTCTAAATCTGCAAGTGAATCATTATCATCAGATTCTTCTTCGTAACCAGGAGGGGCACTTAATTCTTCGTATTTTTTTAATGCATTAACTAGATCATCGTTACATTTTAATAAAGAGCCTAATAATTCTTCCTTAAAAACAAATTGAAGATATCTTAAGACCTTCCTTCTAATAGCACGGCATAAATCAAATCCTTCATTTGCTTTAATATCATGAATTGATAATTCATCTTTTGGTAAAGCATTTAGTACATTAGTTAAATTTGTTGATAAAATATTTGCTTGTGCAATTAATTGTAAAATTTTTGGAGTTTCCTTTTCATAATTAATTTTTGGAATTTTATATTTCTTATCTAATTCAGCATTTGTTTTTGGTCTACTTTGTGAACTTGAAAAGCTATCATCTTCATGGTAATATTCAAAATTTGTATCCGTATCTGCATCATCATTCATAAAATCTGGAACATTTCTAGATTTTAAATTGTTATGAAATTGTTTATTTTTAGTACATCTATTAAATAAAAGAATAATACTTTTCAATTCAGGTGCATCACCATAATTTGTTGACCATGATGACATTATATCAATTGCTAATTTTTTAACTTTTGGATGAACGTTTGAAGAAGAATCTCCAATTAAAATAACTTCTAATCTATCTAATAATTTATCATCATCATATAATGGTTTTAATTTTGGACCACCATTTTCAACTAATGCATCTAAAACATATAAAGCATTGAATTGTTCCTTTGATGATCCATATTTCAACTTTTTTCTTAACGCTCTAGCAGCTTCGACAGGTCCAGGTTCTGAAAAATCGGTTTGATGACGAATAGCGTCAAGTAAACCGGTAAGTTCAGAATTGATGTAATAAGTAGAATCAGAAACTGGAGCATTCATACAACAATCATTGATAATTGAAGTAACATCCGTATTTGAATGATTATCTAAAAACCCCATTCCTTGAATTAATTATACCAGTTCCCAATATGCTAGAAGGATACACCACCACACACATATTACAGTTTAACAATCGAGGAGTTTCTGTTATCTTCATAGCACTGCCACGATTGGCACGTGCTTTGTGTGGCGCATACATTTTTGTCTGTTTTTGTAAGTCGCCGATGTTTGTCGTAATTTTTTTGTCGTTTGTGAGAAGAAAAAAAAATTTTCACTTTTCATTTCTCTTTGGTTTTATTTTACTTTTCCTTCTTCAAAAAAACATTTCTATTTAAATATATATACATAATGGTATGTCTGAGAACTTTATCCATTTTAGGCTGAAGGATCTAAAGACTTGTTTAGAGTATCTAGTTAACCCCTGTTTCTTTTCTTCTTCTTAAACCTTAAATTCAATCTCACTATTTGATTTCCAGTGAGATGTTTTCAAGGTCAATTTGAATTTAAAGATAGCAGACTAGTATACTTCGTAGCAACTTTATTTCCGATTATTTATATATAACTGGGACATGAGCGACCTCGTCGTATACTTGTCTTGCTATCTTTTCTTTTCTTTTGATTTTGTTTTCATCTTGGATGATTATAGGCTTTAGGTTTTTCTTTATTGAAAACCTATAGAGGATTAAGTTTTAGGAAGATTTTGATTAGGATTAACTTTTTTTTACTCAATTACCCTTTTTAAAGGGTTTATCTAATAACGAAGGCTTTTGATATTTACTTCAATTTTACCTTTTTTTTTATTATATGATAAATTTGAAAAATGTTACTAATAAAAATCTTCTCCTCAATGATATAGCCAGCAAAGAAAATAGCACCAGCTCCTTTAGCCACTAAAAAATCTAAAACAATTTCATCAAAGAATGTATTGTTTGTTTCTTCTCCAAAAAACTTTGGTTTAGGTCAAGATCTTCAACCAAAGAGAAATTTAGGTAGATTTGTTAATTGGCCAGAATATGTTAGACTTCAAAGACAAAAGAAAATTTTATCTTTAAGATTAAAAGTTCCTCCTTCTATTGCTCAATTTCAAGATGTTTTAGATAAGAATACTGCAGCCGAAACTTTTAAATTATTAAATAAGTATAGACCAGAAACTACTTCTGAAAAGAAGGAAAGATTAACAAAGGAAGCAGCTGCCGTTGCTGAAGGTAAGAAGAAGGAAGAAGTTTCAGAAAAGCCTTACGTTGTCAAGTATGGTTTAAACCATGTTGTTGGTTTAATTGAAAACAAGAAAGCAAAGTTAGTTTTGATTGCTAATGATGTTGATCCAATTGAATTAGTTGTTTTCTTACCAGCTTTATGTAAAAAAATGGGTGTCCCATATGCTATTGTGAAAGGTAAAGCTAGATTAGGTACTCTTGTTCATAAAAAGAACGCTGCTGTTGCTGCTTTAGTTGATGTTAAGGCCGAAGATGAACCAGCTTTAGCTAACTTAATTTCTACTATTAATGCTAACTACATTGACAAATACGATGAATCTAGAAAACATTGGGGTGGTGGTATCATGGGTGCTAAAACTCAATCTAAATTAGCTAAAAGAGCAAAGGTTTCTGCAATTGCTGCTGCAGCTGCTGCTAAGAGAGCTTAAATTTAATTTTTAATTGGTCTTTCTTTTTAAATTATATAGCTTTGTATTAATAAAATTATCTTGGGTTTACAAATTATCAATTAATCGCTTCAGACAAGGTAAGTATTATAGGTAAACAGTTGTGAGTTGTTGTAATTTCTCATCTAATCACATGAGCACTTTTTGATAATAAATTTTGAATAAATTTTGAAAAGTTTCTACATTATTGATTGTGACTGCGTTTCAAACCCGCGCACCTCACACAAATGTTTACTGAATTTGTCCCCGCGAGTATACTGAGTAACAAAATTTTGTGAAATTTCGTCAGGACCTTTCAACATTCATAAATTAAAGAGACGTATCTAATTACACTAGAAGTATGTACCAATAGTAGTACTAATCAATCCAACTGAGATGATAAATAGTGGCTTTTATTAAAGATATATATCAAATTAAGTCGTTAATCACTTTGTTTTTAAAGAGAAATGTATCCAAAAAGATATGAATTGAAATTACATTATTATTATATTATTATTTACTATTATTGAATGAAATCATACAATTTGAAAAGAAAATGTCAAACTTGAAACAACTGAAGCAATAGAGTATAAGGAAAGAGTTGTCTCATGAATTCACTCAACGACTAAATTGAATTTTAGTAATATTTAACAATTGTAAAAAAATTCGGATGAATTAAATTGAAAAATGTTTTTTTTTATTAGAAAATGAATGAATTTATATCAACTACAGCCATCTAATATTATACATCTCATTCTTTTGACTAAATATATTACGAAAGATCAAATTACTAACATTTATATTATTTTTCTTTCCTTTTTTTACAGAATGAGTAAGTCCAAGAACCATACAGCTCACAACCAAACCAAGAAGGCTCACAAGAATGGTATCAAGAAGCCAAAGACTCACAGATACCCATCTTTGAAGGGTGTTGATGCTAAGTTCAAGAGAAACCACAGATATGCTTTGCACGGTACTGCTAAGGCTTTAGCTGCTAAGAAAGCTGAAAAGGCTTAAATGTTTGGTTAATTTTCTTAGTTTATAGTGTATTTTCTTAATAAAGTTCAGGTTCACCTACAAGTATGAAATAATTGTTGTAAATAATAAATAATGACAGTAATTAATGTTGTATTGTTGCCCCGTTTTTTTGTTTTATTTTATTTTGATCTATTTTATTTTGATCTATTTTATTTTGATCTCTCTCTCTCGCATCAAAATAATTCATTTTTATATAAAAGGAGAGAAATCTGTAAGGTTCAAAAGTCAAATATTTTTGTGTTTTTGCCTTGTTATCAAGTTAATTCATTTATCTTTTCATCCATTCAATATTTAAGTCTTTGTTCTGAATATTTTGAAATGCAAGTTACTGAAACCTCAATCTTGGTGAACGAAGCTCATCCTATCACCATCACTTCACAAACTACTGTAGAAAAGGTCACTGAAGGAGTTAATCAAATAGTAAAAACACTAAATTTCTTTCTTACTAATCATTATCTAAATATAAATTAATCTTACTAACATCTTTAACTTATTACTTATAAAATAGTCTTTGAAAAATGATGATTCTAATGTTACTGAGCCTTTTTCAAAAATTGACAATATAAATATTAAAACTGATGAAATTGATGAAAATGAAACTTTTATTGATGCAGATAATGTTGCAGTTATTCTTAGTGGTAAGACTGAAAATGATGATTGGTATAACGAATTCAATTATGTGAATAAATTGATTATTGATGAATCTTCAATTGATTCTTTAATAGGTCTAAATATCCAATTAAATGGAAAAGATGAAGGTAATCAAGAAAATCAAAAGAAAATCAAAAATGAAATTGAAAAAGCAACTGAAAAACAAATTGAAAATGATATAAAAGAAAATACAATTAAAGGTTTAAAGGCTGTTGAAAAAAATATTTTGGATGATAATGCAAACGACAAGAAGACACCGATTAAAAAACAATATTTAAAATATAATAAATCTTCTTCTAAATCAAAGAAAGTCATTGATAAAGAGAAAGAAAATATTAATGTATCCGCTGAAACAACAACCAAAGATAGTAAAGTTGTTATTCAAAAAAATAAGGTAAAATCATATCCCTTACACCAAAGAATTGATACATTCAACATTGATAATCGTCAACGTGAAAAGATTCAGAATAAAGACAAGTTGATTTTTTCATCATCAAATGTAAGAAAAGATGAAGAATATGTGTATGTTCCAAAAGCATATTTTGAGGAACTTGCCTCATATGCTTTGAAAGTCAAGAATATTGTTAAATCGGATCAGCTGAGCTCCAAGTCAAAAAGAGTTATCAAAAAATCCCACGGAGAAAATGAAACTTATGTCTATCTTGACTCTTTTGATTCAAATCCTCTTAATTCTTTTAACATAACATCCCAAAATAGCGTTGAAAATAAACAAGCAGCTAATAGATTAAATGGTTATAGAAAGCGTTCATACCAAAAAAGGGCAAATAAAAACAAAAACTTGATCTCACAATCCGAAAATATGCAAGAATTGATAATTTAAAACTTTATGATAAAGCAGAATATCAATCACTTACTTAGCTAAAATCGTTTTGTTTTTTTAATGTTTTTGATAATTTTTTTTGAAATAAAAAGGAATATATCAAAGTAATCAAGCAATATTAAGCTTTTGATATTATTCTACTGGCAAATTATGTGTATAATCATTGCTATAAAAAAACTATATAAAATTAGTATTTCATTATTTAATAGTCAGCTACGTACTTCTAAATTTAAGTTAATCCAACAAGAATTAAATATAAAGTAATTACAAAGGTATTTAGACCCTAATAGAACAGAATGATTTTATTTTTTGTGCGAAAATATAAGAAAAGATGAGAAGAAAGGAGTTAAACAGTATCCGTTAATTAGTTTATTCGTCGTTCTTGTTCTTGGAACCTCTCAACAAACCAGTTCTTCTTGCAGCAATCAAACCAGCCTTTTGACCAGCAACTGCACCTCTAGACATAGTAGAAGCTTTACCAATATGTTGATGGTTACCACCACCATGAGGATGGTCAACTGGATTCATAGCCACACCTCTAGTCTTAGGCCAAGAGTTTCTCTTGACTTTGTACTTGTGGAATGCTCTACCAGCCTTTAACAATGGTTTATCAATTCTACCACCACCAGCGACAACACCAATGACACCTCTAGCATCAGAAGAAATGATCTTCTTAGCACCAGATGGTAACTTAACTCTAGTCTTGTTTTCATCTGGGTTGTGACCAATAATGATAACGTAGTTACCAGAAGTTCTACCTAAAGCACCTCTGTCACCAGCTTTTTCTTCAACATTGGAAACAATTGTACCTTCTGGTAAAGCACCTAAAGGTAAAACGTTACCAATATTTAAAGAAGCCTTTTGACCACAGTAAATGAATTGACCAGTGTAAACACCTTCGTTAGCAATGAAAGTTTCTTCTCTCATTTTGTACTTGTATGGATCTCTAAAAACAACTCTGGCTAATGGAGCACCTCTTCCTGGATCATGAAGAATTTGCTTGACAACACCTCTAATGTAACCATGTCTTTCAGCATAATCAAGAGTTCTTAACTTTGCAGCACCTTTTCTCAATCTGGTGTGAGAGGTGAAAATGGAACCTGCACCCTTTCTTTGGTTTCTAATGACTCTACCTGTAGAAAAAAATTAAAAGAAAATGTTAGTTATATGAACTAATGAATTTATAAATTAGTTTGTATGATATTTTATTTATACTGAACAAAATGAAGGACTGTTATAATTCAAGAAATTAACTAAAGGTTTAGATTCATTACATCCTTTGATTATATCGTACTATTATTATTTTTTTCAAACAATAATTCTCTAATTAGTGAATCCTATCTCGTTAAGTGAAATTTTAAACGTCTAACTGCTAGTTAAATCAATAATCCTTAGTGAAGTAGTCTTGAATAAAAAATATCTAATTTGGCATGATCAATAGAAAGATCTTATATTGCTTTGACATATAAAATTGATTTTTCATTCATTTTTTTGAATATCAATAAAAGGAAATCATGAAAATAGGTTTCAAGTGAAAAGGGATTGAAATAACATTGAATCGTTATTCAGTAATATAAACATCAGTAATCTGTGACATAGCACATACCCATTTTAAATTAAGCAGTGGCGGTTACCTTAGGAATACTTTAACAACCTTAACCTCTATCTAGTTTTTACTTTTCTTAATCCACCGCGTATCCAACCTGGTTCGACTGGAAAATTTTAAATGTACAAGCAGCGGTGTGCGGGTGCCAGTTTTTTTCGCAGTCACATCGGACATTATTCTTTAAAAGGTAATTTTAACAATCGCGCTCGGAGTAGCAAACAGAAGATAAATTACGGGGAAAATATAAGACGATATTAATAAATTTAAATTTTCTGCATGGATATATAAGTAAAGTTATATTAAAACTGTAGATTAAACAAAAGAAATGGTTTATTGTGTAAATTTATACAACACACGTGGATATAAACAAGGTGAAAATAGGATTACCAGCCCCAGCGAATTGAACAGAAGCAAATGGTTAATGATCTGAATACGTGAATTAAAAAGAAGAGATCGCACTGCATGTCGTAACTTCGTTAGTAAATATCTATATGTATACCTTTTCCAAAAAAAGAGAAAAGGTATAACAAACAGAACAAAGGAAGGGGAAAAAAAAATATAATAAAAAGAAATTACGTGCTGATCATTATTATTTTGAGTCTTCAGAAGACGTTGGAACTGTTAAATCATTTTCAGTACTAACCACCACTTCAACATCTGTATCAGGTTCAACTTCGGTGTCGACTTGTTCATCAATTTCAGGAACTAATTCTTCTTCATCTCCACTTCCTTCAGAATTTTCAACGACGATAGAAACATTCGAAGTTGTAATAGGTTCATCATTTGCATTAATTGCAACAGTAACATTTAATTTTTTACCCTCAAATTCTTTACCATTAAATAATTCAATAGCCTTTTGTTGAGTCTCATGATTCTCAAATCTAACAAACGCAATCCCTTTATTTTGAATTAATTGGCCATTTTCCTTCATTTGACGATAAATATGAGGAAGATAACTTTGTTTTGGAACTTTAATCCATTGTGGATTCACTTCTTTCATGAATTCTTTCAAAGACTCAATGGTAACATTTCTTTCCAAATTTCCAACGAAAGCAGTTAGGTCAGAAGGAATACCATTGGCTAATCTCTTCTGCTTATCTTCCTTGGTCATTATATAAGGATATGAAATCATTGGACCAGTTGGGTAAAAGGGCACAACATTTTTAATGTTCGGAGTAACAAAATGATTAATGTCATCAGTATTGAAATTCGATCCATCAAGAAAAGGAGAAGGTGGCAAAAATGAGCTTGAAGAAGAATGATTAAAATGTTGTTGTTGCTGTTGAAGATGTTGTTGTTGTTGTTGCTGCTGCTGTTGATGAGGAAGTGGAGAACCCGGAAAAAATGGTGGAGGAGATGTTTGAAAAAATAACTGGCCATTTGGACCTTTTATACTATAAGGACCTTGTGGAGGATATGAAAATTTCGGATATCCATAATTCATTGATCTGGATGGTTTCAACTTATTCTTGCTCTGAGGTAAAGCATATTTGGCATATATCTCTCTTCCAGCGATGGACTTGCCGACAATTGAATTGATGGCGCACTTGGCGTCATCAGCATTAGTATAAGTAATAAATCCGTATCCCTTAGATTGAACAACATAATCCCCAAGTTCCCTGTTATAAAAGTTCTTGCGTGGTATCTCAACGGAGACCACGTCGAACTCGGGTGTTAGGTTTCTAACGTCGTCTTCAGTAACTTCGTAAGGTAAATTCCCAACGAAAATTCTGTCTGGAATGATATCCTGTTGTTCGTCTACTGTCATCCTCTATGGGTGTTAAACTTGACTGGGTATACTGAATTACAATTCAACAAACCTTTTCTCGTGCCTCGTGGCTTTGGCCTGCTCACTCTTTCCCTGGCTTGCGAGGACAAAACCCGAAAGTAATCTGCGTCGATCGTCGCGTCGATGGCCGTCGATTGCTGCTGGCCAATAGAAATTCTCTGAATGGCGCGAGTGGTTCCATGGTAATATACTGGAACTTTACTGGTACACTCCATTAACAAAGACTGTAAAACTGTACAACACATATTACTCACTATGGCCTTTGTCACAGACTTGATTAACGCGTTCCTTCCAACTACAGCTTACGCTGAAGAAGTATGTACCAAAAATTGGTTTTTTTTTTAAAAAAAACTCAACACAACTGACTTAAAATCTTGTTAGCTCTTAAAAATAAAATACTTCAATATTCATTTTAACGTATCAGTTTAAATCAAACCTAGATACATATCCTTTCAAACCTTTCATTATTAAACGAATTTATTTTTGCTTTTCAACATTGAAACTGTTGATGTTCTAATCATTTAATTAACGCGTTCAAAATACATGAATAATGAATAACAAGGTAATGTTAGTTTCATTCGTATACTTTGATCTTTTTCATTTGATGTTGATGTAATTGCTGATATCATAGATTTTTTATTCACTATCAACAAATTTTCTTTATCACATAAGTATAGATTTACTAACATTAGTACTATTATTAATTTTTTACAGCCAGTTGAAGTTTCTGCACCACTTTCTTCTGAAGACGTTGAAGAAGAAAAAGAAGATGATGAAGATGCTGAAGAAGATGAAGATGACGACGAAGATGATGAAGATGAAGAAGAATCCGAAGATCAATTCGATGCTTTGAAAAAAGAATGCTCACAACTTCCATCTATTAAACCATATGTTCATCATTTTGAAGAATGTATTGAAAGAGTTACTAAGGAACAAGAAGAACCTGACTATGAAGAAAAACTTCACAAGGAAGATTGTGTCGAAGAATTTTTCCATTTACAACATGCTCTCAATGATTGTGCTGCTCCAATTTTATTCAACAAATTGAAATGATTGTGGCATTAATGACCTCTTTTTCTTGCAATATTCTTACATTGTGTTTATATACATAAAACAAAAACCTTATTATTACTCATTTTAGTTCCTTTCACATCTCTTTTGTTTTCTCTTTATTTATTTATAAAACTTATTTATTTGAGTTACAATTTTCGTATTCTAATATATCAGTTAAAGTAATATATTAATTTATACATTTGAATAACAATCCTTGAATTTGGTAAACTTTTATTTATTTATTGATCAGTTTATTATACTAAATATGACTTATACAAAAGAGATTATATTATATTTAAGCTCTCTTGGCAGCAGCAGCAGCAGCAATAGCAGAAACCTTTGCTCTCTTAGCTAATTTAGATTGGGTCTTAGCACCCATGATACCACCACCCCAGTGCTTTCTAGATTCGTCGTATTTGTCAATGTAGTTAGCATTAATAGTAGAAATCAAGTTAGCTAAAGCTGGTTCATCTTCGGCCTTAACATCAACTAAAGCAGCAACAGCAGCGTTCTTCTTGTGAACAAGAGTACCTAATCTTGCCTTACCCTTCACAATAGCGTATGGGACACCCATCTTCTTACATAAAGCTGGTAAGAAAACAACTAATTCAATTGGATCAACATCATTGGCAATCAAAACTAACTTAGCTTTCTTGTTTTCAATTAAACCAACAACATGGTTCAAACCGTACTTGACGACGTAAGGCTTTTCGGAAACTTCTTCCTTCTTTTTACCTTCAGCAACAGCAGCTGCTTCCTTGGTTAATCTTTCCTTCTTTTCAGCAGTAGTTTCTGGTCTGTACTTGTTCAATAATTTGAAAGTTTCAGCAGCAGTATTCTTGTCTAAAACATCTTGAAATTGAGCAATGGATGGAGGAACCTTTAATCTCAAAGATAAAATCTTCTTTTGTCTTTGAAGTCTGACATATTCTGGCCAGTTAACGAATCTACCTAAGTTTCTCTTTGGTTGGAGATCTTGACCTAAACCAAAGTTCTTTGGAGAAGAAACGAACAAAGCGTTCTTTGGGGAAGCGGTTTTCTTACCCTTAGTAGCTAATGGAGCTGGAGCAACCTTCTTACCTGGAGCCATATTTAGTTGTTGTTAATGTCTTCTATAGTATACTATTCAATACATTGAAAAATTTCATTCTTTTTTTATTAATTTTCGAGTGCGTCAAGGGCTTAAAAATATGTCACGTGCCTGTGGTGAGGGTTTTTGTTAGTCAATCTAAATTTATGCAAAGTAGTTGTTACTCTGATGAAACCCTGGAATAAAACTATAAAGAAAGGTACAAAGTTGAAAAGTAAAACATCTGATATTTCATTAAATTCTACAACTCACCAAATTCAGGAATATTTTCTAGTCCTACACTTTCAAAAAAGTTTTTGTGATCTTCTACACCTTCCTTAATCATGCCAATCATAAATTTATGCTTTAAAATTGTAGAAAACGTTAGTACGGTAATCAAATGAAATTTCTTAGACATTTATATTCACAGACATACAGCTTTTAAATATT
Source organism: Martiniozyma abietophila (assembly GCA_030564585.1). NCBI lineage: Eukaryota > Fungi > Ascomycota > Pichiomycetes > Pichiales > Pichiaceae > Martiniozyma > Martiniozyma abietophila. The sequence continues at coordinate 157,635 of JAJLVG010000001.1, forward strand.
TCTTGAAGGTAATTACAGATTTAAGACTACATTTATTGATTTCCTCGTAGTCATATTTTGTTTGAATTTTGTCTTTCTCTTCTTTGTTGTAACTTTCAATAATTGACTTTAGATATCCATGCTCCTTTTCTAACATATTTTTGTTCTCTTCTAGCTTTGAGACATTTGGTAAAACTTTTAGTCTTTGAATTTCTTCACCAAAGGTAGTGTTGTTGCGAATAATGTTAGTAATATGAGCATCATTTTGCAAAGTTATTAGGCAAAAAAAACTAAAAGTTTTGAATACCTTTTCTGATATCATGATGGTCCTTCTCTAAAATAGTTACTGTATTATGTAATTCTTTGATCACATCTATAGTAGTATCAATAGAGTTGGCAGTTTCATTTTGATCTTCTTTTCCTTCCTCTTGCTCATTTTCCAATATTTCACGATAACAGTAAAAACTCTGCTTTCCATAAGTTTTAACAACAGCTTCATTCTTTTCAACTAATTCATCTAAAATATTTATTAGATTTGATTTACTGAGTTTGTTATGTAAATTCAAGACTAGATCAGTAACAGCATATGGTCTATACTCTTTTCTTAGATATTTTTTTAAAAGAATTTTTCCTTCCCCAATAATTAAAACATGTTAGTTTATTTTCAAAATGTGAGCCATCGAGTATATATTAAGTACTTACCACTTTCATTATTGATCCTTTCAATTTTTTTTATTGCTTTTGGAGCCATTATTACTCTAAATAGTTAGTATGGCTTCTTTTTAAAGTAATATATAAAATATGTGTTCTCATAAGCCATCACCAAACAACTTAATTTACGCGTTCAGTTTATATGTATAAACATTAACATATAGACATTCACACATGTAGTATTTGACGTAAACACAAGTACACCCCATACTTTATCACCGAAAAATTAACTTCATGATCTGAAACATCTCTATACTTATATGAGCTGATTAAATTAAAATTAAGTATATACAATTTTTATTGAATATTTTCTGGCATCTTCATTATTAAGACAACAAGAGATGTCCAGCCTAAAAAGTGTTTAGCTCTTTGTCCTTCTCCTGTTTCCTCGTTGTATTGTTCCCATGCATAACCAGTTCTTTGAAATTCATTATAAACATTATCAACAAGGTTTTTTCTCAATTCAGGATAAATTTCTTTTGCTAATTCTTTAACTTTTGAATCAACATTTTCATCTGAACCATAATGCAAAAGAGCTTCAAGTACCAAATAGTTAATATTGAGCCAAACATGGCCCCTCCAATAATCTTCACCTTTATGAAAAAAAGAATCCTGTTTAGATAATGATCGAATACCATGTTTACTCCATAATAACTCAGGATCTCTGATTTGATTCAATGTACTTAAAAGATGAACCGTAGAAGTTTCTGGAATTAACCTGTGAACGAATGGCATCAGAGTAACATAACCAATATGGCAAACAAAAACATTTTCATCATCTTCATCCATTGAAACATCGCAAAAACTTTGATCTTTATAAGACCAATGAATTGTCTCCAAATTACTAACTAATTCAGAAAATCGCTTCTGATAAATGTGTGCATCTTCTTCCTTACCTAGTAAATGTGCAATTCTAAACATAGACCTCGTCATTACACCTACCCAGGATATCAAATCAACATTAAGTTCTGCAATATCAGGCTTACATCTAGGGTAATCATCGATGCCTGATGGTAAACAATGATCTTTCGTTCTACCTTTCCATCTGAAAATTTCTTCAGGGGCCAAGACATTTCTTTCAACTGTTTCAGATTCACCTCTTTGCGTCGTTCTAAACCATTCATAATGATTTTGTAGCTTTTCGTAAATGTCACTAGCATATGAAATCAGTAAATCAGGATTTTCAAGGTGTAAGTCACCTAAAGACGATGATAAATCATTCAACTGAAAACTCAGATCATCATTTTCAATAGATGAATCTTTTTCTAGTTTTAATCTATTTGCATAATCAAGTAACTCGCTGAAAATCATCATAATTGTAGGGGGGTTGGCAATATTTGGATTTTGAGCAACAAATTCTTCTGGAACCTTACTTCTAGCTTCTGCTCCTAAGATTTCTTCCCGGGCTATCCATCCTTTATCATCAATTAAAGAAAACCAACTTTTGACAATCTCTAATGCCAAATCAGAATCATACTCTAATATTGGTAATAAATGAAACCCTTCGTCCCAATAAAATCCTCTGGGAAAAAATGATCTACTCGGCACACAAGTAAACAACTCGTATGGTCCCTCTAAACGTCCTTTCAATTTAGATTGAACAAAATTTTCATCGTCAATAATAGCATCTCTATCCACAAGTTGATCACCATAAAAGAATCCTATACCACCTAATAATTGAGATAAAATTTCTTTAGCAAAATCAACATACTTATTAGAGTTGAAAGGCGGCTGAAGCTGAAATTTACTGATGAACTTGTTATTGATTTTCTCTAGGGATTCTGTAATCGAACTTTCTAACCCATCGGATGTGAATTTTGTTTGTGAATCCTCCATATTGAACAGAACCGAAAATTCAAAATCACCAGTAAATGTCATTTGAATGAAATGTAGATTTCCTTTGAAGTTATTTGTATTTCTCATTTGAAATAATTCGGTTGCTGATAGTTTTTTGAGTAATGATGGATTGTTCTCCTGTAAATCTTGAGCATTCATCTTAATTATTGTCCAAAAGATGTCTGAAGCTTGCCATAGATTTTCTGTTGGAACTGTCAATGATAAATGACGATTTTGAAAAGGATTGAATGACGAGTTTTCCCTCCCTTGGAGAGGATGAGTATTTCCCTCCTTTTCAATGATCTCGAGATCAAAAATTCCACCTAGCTTACCAGAAACACCCTTTAAATGAATATTACGATCAACCAACTCTGTTGAATCTCCTAAATATGAATTTAAAATTTCAAACTGAGAATCTTCCTCTAAACCAGCATAGAACACTAAAGAATTAACACCAGAAGGATCTTTACTTTTTCCTTTGATCTTTAAAGCCCAATTATCACCATCCTCTGTTTTCACAAAATTTGCTATTATATCAAGCTTTGAATCCTTATCCTTTATCACTTCAGTTCCTCCAAATCTGGGATCATATCTGGTCCATCCGAATGTTTCAATATTATGGTCTTGATTACATTCATGCCTGGAAAATTGTATACCAGTAAACTCCTCAGCCGGAAACCACATCAGTCCAGATATAAATGTTTCGGGTATACGAGTACTGATACCTAAATAAATATTTGACCTATACGGACCCCATGCTAATGATTTTTCATTAACCACTTGATATTCTCTGGAAAGATTGTCAGTTTCCCTCCAATTGAAAGATGTTACTTCTTCAACTAAAAAGAAAATGTTTATTAGCAGTAGATATAAAAGCTGCATTCCAATCATTATATCTAAATGACAAGGTCAGGAATTGAAATTCAAATACAAACAAGAACGGAATGAGTGAGATCTCGGATTATTTAAAGAGAAGAGAAGTGAGACGAACAAGCACGCACAACAAAAAATAAAAAAACTTTAAAGATTTGACTGTGCCGCCGCCAAATTTGCTCATTAAGAACTGTAGCAAAATAAGTTAAATCTATAAAAGATGAAATATACTAGAAAAAAAAGACTTCAAAATCCTGTTTTACGTTTCTTTCTGCCTGTTTGCTTTTCTGTTGAGTTTCTCATGATTTGCGACGTCATAGATTGTTGGGATCCAAATGAAGCTTGTGAAAATCCACGTTGAGAAGATAGCTTACTTGAGCCATGGGTCCTTTTCCCAACCTGTGACAAGAATTGCGGCTGTGATTGTGACTGTGATTGTAGTTGTGACTTTGATGCAACAACGGGTGGAGCAGATACATTCAAAACTTTAGATGGATCAATCATATCTTCATTCTCATCTTCAATTTCACTAATAAATCCGCAAGGAACATTCATATCAGAGTCAAACTGAATCAGAATTTCACGTTGATTTTGATCTAAATTTTCAGTATTGGTTTCAATAAGGTCATCAATGTTTTTATCTTCGTCAGTTTTATTGGTTCTATGAACAAATATGATACTGAAGAATAAATGTAAAGCAATAAATGATGGTATTGAATTTTTCAAATTGGAAGTAGGTAAAAGTCTATCAAAAAATTTCTTTAACCTAGTCACCACTGAAAAGGTTTCAAAGTTTTTAATATCTTCGGTCGTAAATGCGCCTAACTCATGCATCCATGAGTGACGTCTGATAGAAAAATCAAAAATATTGGTCTCTGCAAAATGCTCCATAAATTGAACCATCATATCTTCAACTTCCCTAACGTCAGAAGGAAAATCATTAAAAGATTGAAGATTGGCAAAAGTAGAGCACGTCCCCTCACTTTCGGCAAATTTCATCAATGATTTGCTTAACTGATCAGCATATGTCTGTAGTGAATTTTCAATATTGTGTAATTTATCGCTTTTAGAAAATAATTCAAATAAGTAATTGTAAAACTCTTTTTGATTTTCATCTATCAATGAGAAAAATACTTCTTTAGGTAGCTTACCATTGGCAAAGTAGTTCGGTTTGACCAGTGGTTTGAACCTGGTCAATTGATATTTTGATTTATTCAAGTAAAAGCTCGAAAATTTCAGGATACATGTTGATAACTCATTGAGCTCAGAGACCTGAAAACAGAAAAATAGATTAATGTCATTAGAAAGATGATAAATATTGTTGCTTTCAATAGGTGTTTCATGACTCAAAAATAAATGAGGAAAATCGATTACCTGCTTCTTGTAAGGATTCAAATATATTAGATGGTTCATGGTAGTTACTTTAGAGGAGATAACACAAATGATATGATCCTTAAAGTATGGACATTTTAAAATATTTAAATAAAATGACAAATCTTTGAATGATAAAAAATGTTTCCATGATAACAAAATTCTAAAGCCTTTTGATGTATCTACTAGAATTATTTCACGAGTTGTAAGCATTATCTTGTGAGTTGGTACAGCTGGAGACTGTTTGATATCTAAAATTTTAGACCAGCTACCAGCAGTTACTCTACATTTCATTTTATTTTTACGAAGCATCAAATCATGAACTTGAGACCTAGAAAATAAAATAATTCTGTTAAAGTCAACCCATGAAGCAGATTTGAAATTTGAAAGTTCTGAAGGTTCATAGAATGTATTGATTTCAAGTGGATTCTGTTGGAATTCTAAATCATCTAAAAGAGATTCTTGAATAGTAAAATATCCATTGATATCAATAATAATTACCCTGATTTCTTTTTCCTTGTTTCTTATAATAGAGGAGTGAGCAAATTCACTCCACTTATCATCACGTTTGAATGAAAACACCTTTTTAGTTTTCAGCTCCAAATCTTTCGGTATGGCCTTAATTATATTTACCTCGTTTTTAGTTCTAATACAAAGTAAAATATCTGAAGATTGTTCCCTAAAACTAACCTCCATTTCAACTTGCATTATTTCTTCACCAAAATCAATTGAAGATAACCATAACATCTTTGGCGAGCCTATCATCATCTCTGGATCATCTTCCAATTCTGAAGGTTCAAATTCATATATTCTAGAGTCATTTTCTGTAGTTGATACATTTGTATCTGTATCTCTTACTTTGATAATTTCATTACGTGAATCAATTAATTTCCATCCACTCCATTCAGGGTCGACCAACCCAAATACTAAAGACGAACCATCCCCACTTTTAGTAGCACAATATACTTTTGATTTCAGCCTGAATAATTGAGAGAACGTTCCTCTCACAGGATCAACGATATTAAGATTCGAGTGATATGGTCTTCTTGATTTCTTTGCAGATTCAGGTTTTTCACCACCAAAGAGAATTCCGTCATTCAACATCAAATCTTTTTCGTCGTACTGATCATAATCGGGACCTCTTATCGATGGTTTTAGACCTTTGTGAAGTATTTCAAATGTATTCTGTATTGGTTGCAGCTGACGCGGTCTGTCTGTATAGTCTCGTGTTCGAATAAAAGATATGGGATCTTCTGGATTTTCTGGAATATTATAAAATCCTAGTAAATCAGACCCATATGTTGATGATATTCCGGTCTGGGGCCTGTTGGGGAGCATACAAAAAGTTATTGAAAGTCTTTATATTTTTCATTTTCTATTTTTTGCTTAGAGAAAAATAAAAGAACAAATCTACTAAAATTTATCATTGGAGTCAAACGTTACAAAAATGAAGCCATGATAGATCAAAAAAATGCGCTTACATTATAAGGAGATAAAATATAATAAATTACAAGTGAAATTCATTTAGAAGCATCTTCACCTGATTGAAATCTTAAATCCCAACCAATTTTTGGGCCTAATTTAGGTAAAATTTCGGCCACACTTTGCACATCTTTGTCACCTCTTCCAGAAACAGTAATGACAATTTTTTGATCTTTAGTCATTTTCTTGGCTGCTTGGACAGCACCATAAATAGCATGTGATGATTCCAATGCAGGAATGATACCTTCGTACTGAGAGAGAAGTCTAAATCCTTCTAATGCTTCAGCGTCAGTGACAGCAATGAAATCAACTCTACCACTATCTTTCCAACCTGCTAATTCCGGACCAACACCAGGATAATCCAAACCAGCGGACACTGAGTGAGTATCATGAATTTGACCATCTTCATTTTGTAAAACGTAAGTTTTAACACCATGGAACACACCCGGAACACCTGCAGTTAATGTTGCAGAATGAAAATCTGTATCAATACCATCACCACCTGCTTCACAACCTAAAAGTTTGACAGATGTATCCTTTTCAAATGGATAAAAAGTACCTGTAGAGTTCGAGCCACCACCGACACAAGCAACAATTAAATCAGGTAATTTACCTTCATTTGCCTTTTTGAATTGATCCTTGATTTCTTCACCAATCACAGATTGGAAAGTTCTGACCAAAGTTGGGTATGGATGTGGTCCAATGGCTGAACCAACAACATAATGAGTGGTTTTTAAGTTTGAAACCCAATTTCTGAAAGCTTCAGAAGTTGCATCTCTCAATGTCTTGGTACCATTTTGAACAGCAATAACATTTGCACCTAAAATTCTCATTCTAAAAACATTTAAAGCTTGTCTTCTAACATCTTCAGCCCCCATATACACTGTACAAGTCATACCAAATTTGGCACAGGCAGTAGCAGTTGCAACACCATGTTGACCAGCACCAGTTTCTGCAATAATATTTTTTTTACCTAATCTCTTAGCAATTAAAATTTGAGCTAAAGCATTGTTGATTTTGTGCGAACCGGTGTGATTTAAATCTTCTCTCTTTAACCAAATCTCTGCTCCACCTGCGTATTCAGATAATCTTTCGGCCCTATGAAGAGTAGAAGGTCTTCCAATATAATCATATAAACCGTGAAACTCTTTCCAAAATTCTGGATCTGCAATAGCATCCTCAAATGCATCTTCTAACTCTCTTAAACATGCATGTAAAGCTTCAGGCACGTACTGACCACCATATGCACCGAATCTTGGGTTATGTTTATGTTCTTCTTTAAAACTTGGCTCATCTGGAAGAATAATTTCAGGTGACAGAATCGACTCAGATATAGTATTTCCACCTTCACCAGTTAAAATAGATTGAACAAAGGTCTTTGCCGCTTCTCCTCTTTTTCCTGCTGGCGCTTCATTGATAATATTTATCAATTTAGATCCAATAACAACACCATCGGAGTTCTTACCAACAGATAAATAATGTTCTCTTGTAGAAACACCAAAACCAACAGCTAATGGAGCATTTCCACCTGTTAACTTTCTAACTCGATCGCAGAGACTTCCAACAGAAGATGTAACAGAAACAGTAGCACCAGTAGTACCCATTCTTGAAACCACATAAATAAAAGAATCGGCAATTTCACCTAATAAACTTAATCTTTCATCACTTGTTGAAGGAGCAACTAGTGGAACATAAGAAAGTTTTTCTTTGACACAAAGATTTCTGAATCTGAGAGCTTCTTCAGGTGGTAAATCAACGACAATAAAACCGTTAGCACCTGCTTCCTTTGTTTCTTGAATCATTTTTTCTTCTCCATATCTAAGAATTGGATTGTAGTACCCCATAAGAATAATTGGTACTGTAACACCTTCAGATCTAGCCTTTTTCACAAGACCTAAGCATGCCGCAACCGTACAACCATTATCTAAAGCGGTAGTGTTTGCAACTTGAATAGTTGGTCCATCAGCAATTGGATCGGAGAATGGAATACCTAGTTCGATAACATCAGCTCCACCTTCTTGAAGACCTTTCAAAATAGGAACAGTGTCCTCTGGAGTTGGATAGTAAGCAGTAACAAAAGTAACAAGGGCATTTCTGCCTTCTTTCTTTGCTTTTAAAAACGCTGATCTAAGTTCAGAAGCCATTACTTTACGTGTTATTGATTTAACTCTTTTCTAACTCTCTACAAGAATTTCCAAAATGACCATATGAGCGAGTTCATTTAAATATATCTGAAAAATTGGAGATTTTTCAACTGCATCAGAATCGTGAAAATTGAGTCATCAAATGTTGATTACGTAACTGGTATAAAATGTTAAGTTGTTATAAATATATTTGAATAGAATATTTAAATTAGTCACTTCCGGCGGATTGGAACCTTTTTTTCTAAACTTCCTTCTGATTGTTCTGAATCTGTACTTGCTGAATCGATTCCTACCGTGTGCATTAAAATTTGTTGAACATTGGTTTCCACACCAAATGATCGCAACAGTGGTGATATTTTTGTTTGAAGCATTGCGAAATCACGTGAAGATGTCATAAGATTCATGGCTGTCGATTGACACTCCTGAAATAAATGTTGTGGTACGGTAGTATCATCTGCTGTTGCTAAATCTTGTAAAAGTTCTGTCATCCCTTTGCGCATCAAATCAAGTTGCCGCTGCATTGTGTGCACATCAGTTATTGCATCATCTAACTCCTCTATTGTCGACATGATTTCCTGTTTATTCTGTACTTTATTAAAGTCTTGTATATATGATTTCGTGTAAAACTAGTTCTTTCTCGTAAAAGAATAACTCTCTTTCTAAATACTAAATTTGATATCTACTATAAAAAATTATATCAGATTCTGCTTACGTAAAATACGCTACTTATTAGCTGACATGAGCATTATAATGTCTCCGTTAGATGTCCATTTGAGCCCAAAATCATTCTTCAGTATTGTCCAATCTTTTCCAGTCCATTCTTCAACAACCGATTTTGGTATTTGTCTATATGCTAAACTCAATTGGTCAAGTAACCCATGAATATGTCTTTTTGAAAACGAATGTTTAAGAAGATCAATACATGGATTTGAAATACCTTTATTTAAAAGAATGTGAAAATTACTAGCCCATTGAAGGTGATTACCAGTTGCATTCAAAATAATCAAAGAATGGATCATTTTTGGAAATGATTCGTTTTTAAAATCCGTTAATACATGCGGTTTAATATCTTTGTTATGGTCTAATAAAAGCGCAAATGCATCCTCATGATTTTCTTCAAACTCACTTAAATGAATAACAAAACAATTTATTACCCATCTTTTCTGCTCTAAATTTAATTTGAGATATTTCTGATGTTCAATAACGTAATTCAAAGTTGGCATGTATGATTGATAATGACCAGTTTTGATTGAAAATTTAATACTTTCCAATAACACGTTTCTAGAAAATGTAACATCTGTTACTATTGTACTGTCGCTGGTGGAAGAAATTATTCCTTCCCTTAATTTCCGAAACATCAATAGGATTTGATCTTTAATTGAGTTATTTCTGTCATAATTTTGAATTTTCTCCATACATTGATCAAATAAATCATTCCTAGCTTTATTGTCAAATTTTAGTGTCATATCTTCACCTCTACTAATCAATCCATAGCTTGTTTTAGGTTTAGTTTCATTTTCAAATCGTTTTCGTCGTTGTTCTAATATATCATCAGAATATTTGATTCTGTTTTGATCCTTCAATTTATTCCTTTCAGTATTTGTCTTGTATTTGCTAGACTTAGATTTTGATTCTTTGATATTTTGTTGGTTATTCGCTTGAGAATCTGGATTTGTTACATTTGATCTTTCCATTGATTTGTTAATTTATATTTTAAACAGAGCATTTACACTCTGAATAATTAATGGATAAACTTTAAAATGATTGAAGAGAAAGATCTCTAAGAACTTTATGAACGCGCACGATTAAAGTTTACTCTCTCTCTCTCTCTCACACATGTGTGTGATATCTAATCCATTACGCGATAAAATGACCTACACGATTTTAATATGTTGCTTCTTCACTCAGAACGAACTACATACGATGGAGATAAATTGACCACTAGTTTTTATAAAAAGCCAGTAGAAACACTCCTGGAAAAGAAATATGAAATTTTCATGAAATGTCCAATTGATGTTATTTTATCTGGATTATCTAACTACTTAGAATGGAGAAACACATTGATGGTGCTTTGATTCAAATAGGATTACCAGATGCTATTAAAAATTCATCTACTACTGGGCTAAAGGACAAATTGTTGAAATAGATGCAATTGAAGAGAAAATCCTCAAAAGGATGATCGTAAGATTTATTGAGATTGAAACATTTCCTATTCATGATTCTGTCAATGCTCAAGAAATGATGATCGTAATATTGCAAATTGTTGGAATCATCACAGATGAGAAGACTATTATCAATAGAGTCAATGAATTTAGAATAAAATTGCTGTATCCTGTTTACCACAGTCTAGTCAAATGGGAAGCTATTGAAGAATCTGCCAGGATTAGTGGAATGCCAATACCAATTGCCACAGTATTTCAAAACATATGCAATCAAATAGAAAAGGAACAGCCACAAAATGTGCCAATCTATCTTCACTACATTAATGGATAAGAAACAGGAAATGCTCAAAGATAATGGAAAAATCGATATCATCTCAATGATTCGGACTACATGCGCATTGATATCTTAATATGATCCAAATTGTATATCAAACTAATGTTGAGGATTTGTACCTAGTACGGCAGATAATTCATTCATTGAGAATACTTAGATATCATATTAATGGATAATCTAGTTTGTTACTAACAACATAATACCATGTCAAACAGTATTTCATCCGTAAAAGAAAAATACACACACAGTAAATCAGTTTACAAACTTAAAACAATAAAAGGGCTTTTAAGTTGTTAACACCTAATTCTTTAATTAAAATAAATACTATATAGTACACATAAATTTATTCAAGCAATATCCAAAACATTTTCTTCTCCTTCTCCTTCTTCTTCTTCTTCATCATCGTAATCATCACTATTTCCTTTATTGTAAATGAAAAATTGAAGGAAAATAATAAAATCTTCAACTAATGTACCCATGCTACCAGCTAACCAACTTGAATTAACTAATAAATATTTTGGACCTGTACAAACAGCTAAAATACTTATAACATAAGTAATATTTCCTAAACAGGCAAACAAAAAGAAAAGGAATGAAATTCCTTCACATGACTTTCTTTCAAAGTTAAGTAAAATTTGTGGAATACGTGATCCGAGATAAAGAACAGCACAAAACCAACCAAAACATTGAGCCATAGGACGAAATTCCCAATCAGCATCGGTTGGAGGTAATGGATTTGGTAATGATGGATCTTGATTATGTGAATCTCCAAAATACCATCCACCAAACCCTGCAATAACAACCAGGACAACCATAAAGACGTTATACCAAAATCCAGATTCATTAGAAAAGGAAATGCTAGAACTTTCTGTTGAAGGTGTTAATGATGAACCATTTATATCATTAAACTGTTGGTCGCTCTCGTTATTACCTTGAACGATAACTTCATAAGCTTGGCTTGGATCATGATGATGTTGATGACGACTGTTTTCGTTTGAAAGAACTGATTCCAAAAGAGGCTCTGATTCATCACTGAGTGGATTTGCAGGCGATAAATGGATAAAGTCTACTTTATTATCAGAACCATAATGAAGACATTGCCAAAGAAGAACAATATCAGCAAGTGTGTAATAAATTGCTAAGACTATCATGGTTGGTAAAACACCTTGTAAAATAGCACCAATAACATTAAATATATCACCCGCTAGCCAAAGAATAACAAAAAGAAGTGAAAGACCATCAGCACTTTTACGTATGAAATTTTGATAAATTTGTGGAGCAAAAACTATAATCCAACAAGCAATAGAAATTGAACCGGTAATCCCTGAAACAGCTTGAGCATTAATAATATTGGGCGTAGGAGGTGGTGCCATAACTTAAACTCTAATACTTTCAATAAATGAA